>CM053028.1:127809720-128052220 GCA_028564925.1 Lithobates sylvaticus
CAAAATTAGAGGCAGTCAGAACATCAGGATTGATCAATTTACAAATATATACTGTGTACCATGGTTTGTAGACTTTCACACAAACTAAATAATATACCCATCCCCAGTCTAAAGTGAGCACCCCGCCCTAGGGAGCAGTATCCCCATTCTCAATCTCTGGCATCACCAGAGAGGCTGGCCCTCGACCCTCCCGCGCACAGCAGGATCCCGATAGGGGTGCGCGGGGAGTTGGGGTACAGTCCCTGACCCTAAGCCCTGTGATACTTCCCTGGGTGCTTCTCTCCTCAACCCAGTGGTACTATAGCCTAGAGTCCTAGACTGGGTATCGTCCCCCTTGACACTCCTTCCGTGACTCATCTGTAGCTCATACCCCTACCAGGGAACTACTAACTACTTCTGTCTGTAATCTGCCTTCTGTACTGGCCCCTTAGGGGGCAACTTGGTTATTTTTGTTCACCTTTTATAACTTTGTACTGTTACTTTTTACAATAAAATTTTTGAAACTCAAAAAAAAAAAAGAAAAAAAAAAGAAAGTTGAAAGTCCTTCTACACACCTTGCAGGCAGTTTATAAACTTCCTAGTGCTTGCCGTGAGTCGTTTGCTTGCATCTTATTCCCTTTGACATTTGCAAAATAAAACATGGTGCATTATCTGCTAATAATAAATTAGATTTTGTCAATCTAAAAAAAAAAAAAACTAAATAATATACACTGATTTCTTGTTTTTGTTTTTTTCATCAAAGAAATATAGAAGAATACATTTTGGCCTAGTTGTATGAAGAAAAATATTTTTTTTGCAAAGTGTTATAACAGAAACTAAGAAAACTGTTGCACTTTCTTCCAACTTATTTAGTATTTAAATGCTTTAAGCGTTATTTTGCTGTAGTATTTTTGTTTAGGAAACTCACCCTGCATTGTATTAATGCTTGGTATGTGTATTCTTTTTTTTTTTAAAGATATTTTTATTAAAATTTTGTGTCAACATACACATACAAAAAAGGTACAAACGTTGGTGATTCGCAGCATTATAATATTACATATGTACACTGAATTGCATAATAAACAGTATTGCATCATTTATCAATTTTAGCCATAGACATTTCAGGTCTGTGAACCCTTCCATGACAACAGTATGGTTTTCCTTGCATAAAAGTGAAGGATGTGAAAAAAGCCTTTTGGCAGCAGGCAATTCTTGGGGTGCAGAATGTTTGGGAGGCCTAATGCTGATGAGATGAATGTCCCCACTTCTGTCCAGAATTGCTGGACTATTGAGCAGGTCCAAAAGCAATGTAAAAAGTCTGCAGTTTGGCCACAGCCCCTAAAACATTCTGTTGTGGGTGTCCCAGTTTATGTAACCTAGCAGGGGTTAGGTGGGAGAGATGAAAAATTTTAACATTGATGATGCAGTCTTTAGATGATATCACTGATGTTTTATATGTTTCGCTAAATTCTGTCCAGTCTTCTTCAGTAAGTGTAGAGTCCATAAGGGTCCATTTTGTTTGGGCCATTTGGAATCTGGGGTTGCTATCAGTCATAAAGGTAGCATAGTATGTGGAGATGAGTTTATTGGGATCAGGGTGTCGCAGTACTTTCTCTAGCTGAGGTATAGCTATAGGATTGCCCAACGAGCCAAGTTGGGCACGTATAGCATGCCGGAGTTGGTAGTAGAAGAACATATATGAGCGTGGTAAATCATAGTCAGCCCGCATTTGTTGGAAGGATTTAAATCCCTGTGAGTCGTATAGATGACACAGGAACTTAACTCCTTTGGTGTACAACTGTTGAGGGTCAGGCAAAGAGTACAGTTCTTTAAAGGTGGGGTTAAACCACAAAGGGTTGTTGGGGGATTTCGACCACAGTTCTTTTGTAATGTTAGAGACAATCATTTTAAACAGAGATAGTGAGGTATTTAGCATAGTTGTACCTGGGCAAGCTGGTGCCTGGCCTCTGTATATGATATTATGTAGTGTCTCCAATGAAGAAGCGATGGCCCCCTTAGTGGACGTACAGGCGTTGGCTGCAGCAGGGTGCAGTCGTGGATATGCACCAATTGGGAGGCTAAATAATATAGGTAGAAATTAGGGAATGCTAGTCCCACCAGGTGTGCCGGCAACCGTACTGTTTCCAACGCCATTTTGGGGGGCCTACGATTCCACAGAAATGTTGTGCATATGGTGTCAATCCTTTTAAAGATAGATCTAGGTATCCTACATGGTGCGTTCGCTAGTATATATAGCAGTTTGGCGTTAGCCCTTCCCATTAAATCTAAGGGAATGTCCATCCATTGTTTAGTCTGTGCTAGTAGTTGGGTCAACAAGGGACATTATTTTCAATGTAGGTAGATAGTGCAATTAATCTTATGACCCCTAATTATCTGAAAGAGGACACCACTTGTAATTTGGAGTCTGGGTGCATTTGTACCGTTGCATCTGGGTGCAGGGGGAAAAGGCTGGACTTGTCCCAGTTCACCCTAAATGCAGAGGAATCACCAAATTCATCAATTTCTAGTAACAGTGACTTTAGCGACTGTCGGGTATCAGCTAAGTATACTGAAGTGTCATCCGCATACGACGAAATCCGCTCATCTATAGTTGCAATGGGAAGACCTTTAATCTGTTGAGAGCAACGAATGCGTACTGCCAGCGGTTCCATGGCAAGGGCAAATAGGGGGGTGTTTGTAGTACAAGAATTAATTCTAATGCGAGCTTGCATGAGGTGTAAAGGAGTCTTATCCAGGCAACCATATGGGGGCCAAAGCCATACCGCTGCAGTACCTGAAAAAGGTAGGGTCACTCCACGCTGTCAAAGGCTTTACACGTGTCTAGGGATACAATAGCTTGGGTGGGTGTACAGTCGTTTGGGTATTGAAGATTTTGGAGTAATCTACGAATGTTCATTCTTGTCGATCTGCCAGATATAAAGCCTCCTTGATCGCATCTGACCAACTTTGCAACTATGGCATTCAAACGATTAGCCAGTATTTTGATGAAGATTTTAACATCCACATTAATAAGAGAGATTGGACGCTATGAGTCACATTTAAGTGGATCCTTGCGTGGTTTCAGTGGTAAAATAATCAGGGCTTCCCTCATTGAGGGGGGAAGAATTCCAGCTGTTAGGGCTTCATTATATGTTTTAAGAAGAGAAGGGCAAAGTAAGTTCTGAAATTGGGAGTACCATTCGGCAGGGAAGCCATCTAACCCTGGTGTTTTGTGTGCCGGCAGTTGCGAAATGGCCAGTGCGATTTCCTCAACAGAGAGGGGTGCCTGCAAATTTGTAATGTCCTCTTTTGAGAGAGAGGGGAGTGATATTTGGTCCAAGTACTCACTTAATTGGGAGTCTGTATATTCTGCTCTCGATGAGTACAGTTTTTTTTTATAGAAGACCAGAAATGTCTCCATGATATCTCTAGGGGTGTCGCTAATTAGGCCTTGTACAGTCAGAATTCTGAGGATTGAGATGGGGGAGCGTTCAGGTCTGGTCAAATAGGCTAAGAGATGGACAGCCTTGCTGTGCCATGTTCAAATGATTTCTGTGTGGTATGTAGCATGCATTTTTGTGTAAGGTCTAATAAACGGAGCTCATATTTTCTGCGGCACTGCAACCAAATGTCTCTGTTAGCTGAACAGGGATCAGAGGTATAGGTAGTTTCTGCAGATGTTAGTTCAGCCTCTAGTTCCACAGTGTGGTGCTGTGTATTCTTACGTAGAACGCCAGTGATAGACATAAGGGTACCCCTCAGCGTGGATTTTAAGGTCTCCCATTCAGTAAGCGGGACCGGTGTACCCGTATTTTCGGTCCAGTAGTTCACTATACTCTTTCCACATTCTCCCTGTATTATCTCATCCCCCAACCAGTATGAGTTCAGGCACCACACACTTGGGCTGTTTCCTGGGAGGAGAAGGAGATCCACCATCAAGGGAGCATGGTCCGACACTCCCCTAGGTAAAAAGGTTATAGCAGACACCACCGGGAGAGTATCCCATGTGCCAAATGCCAGGTCTATCCAGGACATGGTGGGGAAGGAGTCTGAATGGCATGAAAATTGGGGCTCATCCGGATGTTTCCACCTCCATATCTCGGTAAGTCCATGTACTTGGGCCCAGTCAGTGAAGGAGTGGTAGGATCTTCCCCTGCCCCCCAGACGGTTCATGGCCATGCTTATTACCACATTAAAGGGGTTGTAAAGGTAAATGTTTTTTCACCTTAATGCATTCTATGCATTAAGGTGAAAAAACATCTGACAATGCCGCCCCCCCCAGCCCCCCGTTTTACTTACCTGACCCCTCGAAAGTCCCGTGCTTGCCCCCGACATCCTCTTCGCTGCTCAGCCTGGCCGCTGATTGGTTACACTGGATGGATTGAAAGCAGCGCAGCCATTGGCTTGCGCTCCTGTCAATCACATCCAATGATGCGCCACACCAGGGGGCGGGGCCGAGTGATACAGCGAGCGGCTATAGCCGCCGGCTGTATCACGGGAGCGCGCCCGCAAGTACTCAACACCATGCGAGGGAGCTCGCATTAAGGTGAGAAGTACTTGCAGGGGGGAGCCAAGACAGCTGCCGAGGGACCCCAGAAGACCAGGTTCGAGGCCACTCTTTGCAAAACGAGCTGCACAGTGGAGTTAAGTAAAAAAAAAAAAATTCCTTTACAACCCCTTTAAATTCACCTATATATAACAGTGAGCCCCGGAGGCCTAGACAATAAGTGACAGTTTTACCAACACATCTGAGGAAAATGGGGGAGGCACATAAACTGTTACCAAGGTAAAATGAGGCAATCTGAATCATGAGGATTACACATCTACCTTCTGGGTCTGTTTTTATCTGTACAACCTCTGCATGTAGAGATTTGGCCAGCAAAACTGAGACCCCTCTGGAGTAAGCTGTGTGAGTAGCATGAAAAGATTGAGCCAGCCAGGGCTGCTTGAGGGACCTCATTTAAGAATCAACCAAGTGTGTTACCTGGAGACATATAATGCGGGGACATTATTTTTTTAGGACTGAGAACACTAGTGATTCTCAGGCAAGTTCAGTCCCCTAGTGTTCCAGGAAATTATTTTTAGTGATCTAGCCATGGCACAATAATCGGTACAAAGTACATATCCCGAGGGCTAGTGGCACAGGCCACACCGCTGCATGCCAAGTCGTTCGGAGTATATAAAACTAGAGACACACAGTAACAGGTATAAGGCACAATTCAAATTAGAGCAGCATAAATACATATGAAAAACCAAAGTGCAAAAACAGAAAATGTTCAAAAACCTGGCCAAAAATAAGGTCAGCCAAAAAAGGTAAAAAAGTGGAAGTTCCTAAAAACCCTGAACCCCCTCCCCGCTCGGCCATCCCAAACATAGCGAAAAAAAAACCTTCACGAGTGTCGAGAGAACTGTTCTGTGGTCTCGCCACTTACTGGTGTGGGGGTTTGTGGTGTCTGGTGAGGCTCCCGAACCACGAAAAACAGGAGATGAGGAAAAAATGCATCAGCATTGAAGCGATCTTTAGGATAGCTAACACTTGCTGTTGAAGGGATGCAGAAAGGATATATTAACATAGTGACATCATTAGCAAAGTGGATTTGGTTTCAGTACATGAAAAGGTTTTGGTCTGAACTGGTTCATCTTGAACAGGTTATAAACATTAAGGTTCTAGTTCTGAAACTACTAGGACAAGAAAAAAAGGGGGGGTTGCACTTTACTCCAGGATTAGAGAATAACAGTGGGTGACATGGTGTATTGGCCCCTTTTCTTCCCATATACATGGTAGCTGGCGAAAACCCCATTCAGCTGCAAGTAAGGATATGCTTGGAGCTCCGTGGTTTGTGTTCAAACTCCTCTACGTCGTGGTACATTACCATTACCATACCAATCATTCAGCCACGACATAGCTTCTTTGGGGTTGGTGTAAAAGAGCGTCTTGCCATCACGGATAATGCGCAGTTTGGCGGGAAAAAGCATTTTTTACTGCTCCAAAAGAGAGATACGTTGTCGCTGAACATCAGCTGAAAAATCAGGGTACACTGAAATGGTGTTTCCATTGTAGTTCAATGGGCCTTTCTTTCTTGCAAGACCCAAAATGGCAACTTTGTCTTGAAAGTTAAGGATCCGTGCGATTATGGAGCGTGGGGGAGTTCCAGAAGGAAGGGGACGCAGGGGGGGGGGTGCGGTGGGCACGTTCAATAACATAGTAGAAGCAGGGTGCGTCTGTCCCAAAAATGTCCCTCAGCCAGGTATACAAGAATTTTTCAGGGTGGGAGCCCTCTTCCCGCTCAGGGAACCCCACAAAGCGGAGATTGTTTCTACGTGAACGATTTTCCAAATCATCTATTTTTGCGCGGAGGGCTACCAGTTCCCCCGTTTGGTCTCTCATATTAACAGATAAGGGGTGCACTACATCTTCTAGGGAGCTGATACACTCCTCTGTAACGCCCGTTCTGTCCCTCAGATTTTGCACATCTTGTTTCAGTAAAGAGAAATCCATGCGGATGGATGCAATTTGTGTAGTGAGAGAGGCCTTACAATCCTGTATAGCTAGCATTATGGTGGCAAGTGTAGGTTCTGTGGATGGGGAACCAGGGCCTGAGCTGCCTGTAGCATTCAGGGGGAAGTCCTGTGCCTGTAATGGATCTGGCTGGGTGTCAAATAAGGCAGGGGCAGAGTCACTCACCAAGGCTGCAGGATGGACGGCTGCAGAATGTCACGCTGCTCAGCCTGTGTGCCGGCACCATCTTGCCACCTGAACCGAGCTAGCTGTCCCGCCGTAGATGACGGTGAGGGCGGCCCGTATTTCACCATGTGCTCCAGCTTGAAATGTTCCCACAGCTGTGGGGAGTATTTGGTGACGGTCCGGAGGAAAACGGACCTAGGATGGCTGCAGGATTCGGTTCAGTATCCGGAGCTGTGACTCTACATGTCTGCTTTCGTCACCATCAAGCCACGCCCCCCCATTGCAGTGCATTCTTAATGACTGTAATGCGGTATACAGTTCTTTATACTTAATAGAAATTATATTGAACAAGGAAGCGAACAAAAATGTTTTAGTTTTTTTCAAAATTTTCAGTCTTTTTTACTTTACATAGCAAAAAAAAAAAAAACGAAAGAAAAAAAAAAAGAAAGCTCTATTTGTCTAATAAAAATATATAAAATTCATTTGGGTACAGTTATGCATGACATTAATTGTCATTTACAGTGTGACAGTGCTGAAAAATGGCCTGGGCAGGAAGGGGGTTAAGAATGGCGGTCTTCAAGTCGTTAAAAAGCGCTACTTAAGCTGCTCAAATGACTGTGTTTAGGCTGAGATAATATCATCTGTCTGCTGACATCAGGAGAAAGCATTTCCTAATTCCGGTCTCCTCTCTCTCAATGATCACTCTGACCACACTTTTTTAAACTTTTTTTTACAAGGCAAGAGGCGGCACCCAGTGGCTGATATATTTCAGATATTTTTGAAAACAGCCAAAAACTGCACAGACACTAGGATTCACGTAGATGTAGTAACTTAAAGCAGAGTTCCCACTGTTAAAAATAGTTTTTTTTAGGACGCAAATTTTTTTTTCTCTAAGGCTTGTTTAGAGCATTCACCTTTGTGTGATTAATCGGCGCTCGATTGCAGATTTCATAGAGGAATATATGTTATATTCCTCTATCATGGCAGTTTCCATAGTGCTTGTGGGCATGTGAAGCCCACAAGCACTATCTTCTGGGCCCTGGAGCAGCTGAGCGAGCAGCATGCACTGCCCGTTCTCGCACATGCGCCGTATGTACAGCGCAGCGCCATCCACTTCTGATGTTGCCATCACAACGGGTGGCGTCATTGGAAGTGCCCGCCCCCGTTGTGATAGCAACAAAGCCCTCGGTGCTGCCCAGTGACTCCTGGGAAATGATGACAGACATCTTCCAGGAGCACCAGTGAGCACGGGCGCCGAGGGAAATGACGTCAGGCGCCTTGGAGAGGAAGAGGCAGATTACGTGGGACCCCCTAATAACAGACCTGAAAAGGTGAGTAAAAAGACATAATTTTTTTCAAAGGTTGTTATTTGTATTTATTGTAGCGGAATATTGTAAAAAAAAATGTATGACTGGAACTTTAAACCAGCATCTTAATGCAGGAAGTAGATGCTGACCCTCAATGATGCCTAAATAAAAATGCCTTCTGGCGTGAAGCAGACATTGTCAGAGTGAACTGTGATCTCTGTGAGAGGTAGTAAATATATGTGTCAAAATGATTTGCATTTATCTGGAAAAAATGTATTTTGGATGTCGGGACTACTAAGTACAGTGGACGACAGTAATACTACCATACTGATTGTGCAGTCTGACAGGGGTGCCTGAATCGGAGTGGCTAAAGCAGTGGTGGTCTTTAGTGTGGCCACTGAAATAACCAAAGTTTGCACATAATATTAGGTAAATAAAATACTATAGAAAACTTTCAAAGACTGCAGACATGCTACAATATATGGTCGGGGACTGCCAACATGCTATAGAAGTTGTTGGAGACTGGGGACATTCTGCAGGAGGCAGACGTAGACAGAGAAAAAACAAAAACGTTAACCGCTCAAACCACTTTTGTTACGTAGCAAGGTGCACATTGAACATTTTACAAAACAATAGAAAACTTTAATTTCCCAGCACACTTACTACCTTGTCAGAAAAAAAGCTAATACTTTACTTTTTCAGCAATTTGCAATAGAAACACACGTTTTGATTGCATAAATTTGCAAATATACACTATGGGGGTTATTTACGAAAGGCAAATCCACTTTGCACTACAAGTGCAAACTACAACTGCAAAGTGCACTTTAACCACTTCAGCCCCGGACCAATTTGCAGCTAAAGGACCAGGCCCCTTTTTGCAATTCGGCACTGCGTCGCTTTAACTAACAATTGCGCGGTCATGCGACGTGGCTCCAAAACAAAATTGGCGTCCTTTTTTTCCCACAAATAGAGCTTTCTTTTGGTGGTATTTGATCGCCCCTGCGGTTTTTATTTTTTGCGCTATAAACAAAAATAGAGCGACAATTTTGAAAAAAATGCAATATTTTTTACTTTTTGCTATAATAAATATCCCAAAAAATATATAAAAAAACAATTTTTTTCCTCAGTTTAGGCCGATACGTATTCTTCTACATATTTTTGGTAAAAAAAATCGCAATTAGCGATTATTGATTAGTTTGCGCAAAAGTTATAGCGTTTACAAAATAGGGGATAGTTTTATAGCATTTTTATTAATATTTTTTTTTTTATTAGTAATGGCGGCGATCAGCGATTTTTATTGTGACTGCGACATTTTGGCGGACACATCGGACATTTTTGACACATTTTTGGGACATTTGTCATTTATACAGCAATCACTGCTATTTAAATAGCACTGATTCCTATGTAAATGACAGTTGTAGTTAGGGGGTTAACCACTAGGGGGCGGGGAGGAGTCAGTGTGACGTGTTGTGTTTTTTTTTACAGTAGGGGGGCGTGGCTGTACGTCTGATGTCATTGATCGGCGTTCCCGATGACAGGGAACCGCCGATCACTGACAGTCAGTGTAGGAAGCGCGGGGAGAGGTTTGTTTACATAGACCTCTCCCCGTTCTTCAGCTCCGTAACCCGATCGCGGGATACCAGCGGCGATCGGGTCCGCTGGTCCCGCGGCCGTGGTCACGGAGCTCCCGACCGGGTTGCGCACGCGCGCCCCCCGGGCAGGCAAATTAAAGGGGACGTACAGGTACGTGCTTTTGCCTGCCCGTGCCATTGTGTTGACGTATATCTACATGAGGCGGTCGGGAAGCGGTTAAAAATTGCAAAGTGGGTTTACCTTTCATAAATAACCCCCTATATTACCAAAAGTATTGTCTTTATGGACCTTGCTTTGTGCACTGGTGCGCAGTCATGTGGGAACAGGAAGGGGCCATCCCCGAACTGTTCCCACAACTGTTCCCACAAAGTTGGGAGCATGACATTGTCTAAAATGTCTTGGTATGCTGACGCCTTAAGAGTTCCCTTCACTGAAACGAAGGGGCCAAGACCAACCCCTGAAAAACAACCCCACACCATAATCCCCCCTCCACCAAAAGATTTGGATCAGTGCACAATGCAAGGTCCATAAAGACATGGAGCATGTTTGGGTGGAGAAACTTGACTGTCCTGCACAGAGTCCAGACCTCAACCCGATAGAGCACCTTTGGGATGAATTAGAGCGGAGACTGCGAGCTAGGCCTTCTTGTCCACATTAGTGCCTGACCTCACAAATTCTGGAAGAAATGTCAAACATTCCCATAGACACACTCTTGTAACCTTGTGGACAGCCTTCCCAGAAAAGTTGAAGCTGTTATAGCTGCAAAGGGTGGGCCAACTCAATATTGAACCCTACGGACTAAGACTGGGATGCCATTCAATTTCATGTGCGTGTAAAGGCAGGCGTCCCAATACTTAATAATATAGTGCATGTGCAAGCCACATCAAGCCTCATCAACCCCTCTGTGAAGTGTGCTCCTAACTCATATGTAACAGAACTCCCATCTTGAGAGAAGGCTGCAGCCATAGACTTAAGACATGTTACATGAGACTGCTAGAGATCACTGCACAAATGTCACAAATCATTTACAAGTCAACAGTTGTGCTAACCCCCTAAAAAAATTACTTGTGTCACACTTTTTATATATAAGATCAGAATAAAAAAATAAATAAATAAACAGAGGAATGGATGGACAGCAGAGAATATTAAAATAAACACCTTTTATGTTGTCTGGTTTTGATGTGTGTTCACCTTGTTGGGTGATGTCTTTATTTTTTTTATTTATTTATTTATTTTTTTTTAATCTTTATTTATTCAAATTTTCCACATACAATACGTACACAGAATCAACAGTATTAACTTTTTACAAAATCAGCAGTTTATACTTCGCTCACATCCTGTTTGAAACTTCTAATCTTTTTCCCCATCCTCCCGATCCCTACCCCTGTGTCTCCCCCCTCCCTCCCCGGGCACCTGATAGAATTCCTATCCCTCTTTCGTATCTCTATTTCCTTCCTTGGCCTCTTCTTTTATTGGATCATTATTTCTACATATTTCCATGTCTTTTTGAACGCTAACCAACTGTCCCACTTATCATTATGGTCTCGCCCTTTTCCTTCTTTCCACTCTGTATCTAATCTCTCCCACTTAAAGCTGTTGTTTACTCCCTCTATCCAGTCTCTCATTTTAGGGCTTTCCGTTTCCTGCCAGTTTTTTGGTATGAGGCTTTTAGCTGCGTTTATCATAATGGAGACAACTGAGTCTCTGTATAGCTTAATCGGACTTTCTACTCCATGGAACAGGCATAACCAAGGGTCTTCCGGTATATCTTTATTCGTGATTACCTTTATTAATTTTAAGACCTCCTTCCAGTACAACTTAATTACCGGACAATCCCACCAAATGTGGGCCATTGTGCCCAGTACTTTACATCCCCTCCAGCAAAACGGGGATACCCCAGATTGGAATTTATTCAGTTTGTCCGGGGTGGCGTACCACCTTGCTAGGCATTTAAAGTTCCTCTCTGCCATATTAGAATCGATGGCTGAGTTGTGTGTTAGTTGAAAGATATTGTCTAAAATGTGTTTATTACATTGTGAGCCTAGTTCTATTTCCCATTTCCTAATGTATGGCGGAACCTCTTCGCTTGCACTATTTAGAACTTTATATATTCGGGCTATGTTGTTACGTGTTTTCCCCCTTTCACATAAAAACTCAAGGGGCCTAAGCTCCTTCATTTCCCTTAGGGGGGAGGGAAGTTTCTCTGTGAAGTGCTTAAGTTGGAGGTACCGCCACTCATTTAAATCCAATAACTCAGTGTTCCTTTTCAAATCTGTGTATGTGCTTATTTCTCCCTTCGTCAAAATATCTTTTAATTGTGCTGTGTCATTTTTTATCCAGTTCCCTGCTATTGAGCTTTTCCCCGGTGGGAAATATTCATTATTTTTTAAGTAAATCAAAGGTGAATTATGTGTCCAATTCTGTTGTCTGTGCACCTTGTCCCATATTTTAAATACATTGTGCGTTAAAGTGTGTGTATTGACCCCCAACTTCCTACACCTTGGAGGGTTCCAAATTTCCTTGCCTAATTGTGAACTACTCATTGTGATTTCTATTTTAACCCATCTTTTTTCGTTTTCTGTTTTTGCCCATTCCACCACCCGTGAGAGTATGACTGCATTATAGTATTTATTGATGTTTGGGGCCGCAAGCCCCCCCTGTTTCTTCCCTCTTTCTAATACGGCAGACGCTATTCTTGGTTTTTTGTTTTGCCAAATACAGTTTGTTAAAATGGATTTTATGGTTTTGAAATATACCTGTGGGAGTGGGATTGGAAGCATCTGGAATTTAAATAATATTTTTGGGATTATGACCATCTTTATTGCATTGATACGCCCGATCCAGGATAGAGGTCGACTAGCTATTTTTTTTGTCTCCAACTTGATTTCGTCCAGCAAGGGGATGCAATTTATTTGATATGTTTTCCTCAAGGAGCTAGTTAATCTTATGCCCAAGTATTGTAAGCTGTTTTTCCATGGAAATGGGAAAGCCCTTTTCAAATCTTCCTCGTCCCGGCTATTGATATTAATCTTCATAATTTCCGATTTGTTCATATTAATTTTAAAGTTTGAAATGTCCCCATATATTTTCAAAACTTTCAGAAGATTTGGCATTGAGGTCCTGGGTTCCGAGATGAAGAACAGAACGTCGTCGGCAAAGGCTGCCAGCTTGTGGTCTTCGCCTCCCGTTCTAACGCCCTTCACGTCTGGATTGTTACGGATTGTCGAGAGTAGAGATTCTAGTGTCAGGACAAATAACAACGGAGACAGCGGGCACCCCTGCCTTGTTCCATTCCTCATCTCGAAAGGCAGAGACATCGTACCATTGATTTTCACGCAGGCTGATGGATTTTTATACAGAACTTGTATCCATTTAATCATCCTTGGACCTATGCCCATTGTTTCTAGCGTTTTGATCATGAGACCCCAGTCTACCCTGTCGAATGCTTTTTCAGCATCAATCGACAGGAGTAGCCCTGGGGTCTCACTGATCTTTATAGCCTGGACGAGGAACATTGCCCTCACGCCGTTGTCCCTCCCCTCTCTCCCAGGGATAAATCCCACCTGGTCCGGATGTACCAGGTCGGTCATCCACTCTTTCAGCCTCGTTGCCAATACCTTGGCATACAGCTTAACATCTGCATTTAGAAGGGCTATCGGCCTATAGCTTGAACACCGCGTGTTGTCTTTTCCCTCTTTTAAAATAACCGTGATGGACGCTGCCAAGGCATCCCTTCCCATATCATAGTTAACTCCCAACCCATTCATGTAGCGACATAGTCTAGGGATTAGTAAGTCTTTGAATTTTTTAAAGTAGAAAATCGTGAACCCGTCCGGTCCCGGGCTTTTCCCTGGGGTAGAGTCCTTTATAGCTTGGCTAACTTCTTCTTCAGTTATGGGTCTGTCTAGCAGAAGTTTATCGCTTGCTGAAATCTGGGGCAATTTAGCATTGTTCAAGAATTTACTGATCTTCTCTGTTGTTTTCTCCTGCCTCCCCCTCTGGTTTACTGAGTATAAGTCCTTGTAATAATTCCTAAATTCCTCTGTGATTTCCTTAGTTTTATAAAGTATTTCCCCATTTTTATTTTGGATTTTTTCGATAAAGTTAATTTCTTTCTTTTTTTTCAGCATGTTTGCCAAGTGCTTTCCTACTTTATTCCCCCCTAGCAATCTTTCTTTGGCCACTATATGGAATGTTTTATTTATCTCTTGGTCCATTATGTCCCTTAGTTCCTCTCTTTTGCTCACTAAGTGGTGGAATATCCCCTGATGTTGTCCCTTGAGATGTTTGTGTTCTTGTTCTAGTTTTAATATGTCCTCTGTCAGGGTTTTCCTTCTATTTTCCCTTTCTGCTTTTTCCCCGGTCGCAGTGGCGATGAGAATCCCCCTGATGTACGCTTTGTGGGCCTCCCACAGAGTGGCCCCCGAGACTTCCCCTGTATCGTTGGTTACAAAATACTGTTCTATTTCTTTATAAATTTTGTCTGCGACCCTCTCTTTTTGGAGAAGATCTTCATTTAACCTCCACGAGTAGGGTTGTCTTGAGGGGCCTGGAATCTCCATCCTCATTGTTACCGGGGAATGATCGGAAACCGTCGATATCTCAATGCTCGTTGAGATTATCTGTTCCAATAACTTATGATCTATCCATATATAGTCCAAACGCGAGTACGTCCCGTGTACAGGTTGAGAAGAAAGTATAGTCTCGTGTTTTTAAATGTTGCGTCCTCCAGGCATCAATCAGTTGATATTGATGCAATCTTTGTCTAATCATTTTTAGCATTTCTTTACTTGTCCCCTGTACCCGGGACGTACTGTCTACCGCTGGGTCCATACAAAAGTTCAGGTCTCCCGCTAGAATCAAATCACCCACTTTAAAGTCCATAAGTCTTTTTAAGGTCTGTCTGAGGAATCTAATGGGGTTTTGATTCGGGCTGTAGATATTGGCCAGTGTAATTGTTTTTTCTCCTAATCTACCTTTCAAAAAAAGGTACCTCCCTTCAGGGTCTGTCATCCTGTCAACTAAAGTAAATTTAACTGTTTTGGCAAAGCCAGTCGCCACTCCCTTGGCTCTTGAGATGGGTGAATCCCCGTAGAACCAGGTCGGGAACTCACTAGAGTGGAATTTCACATTTGTTTCCTGGGAAATATGAGTCTCCTGAAGGAACACGATCCCTGCTTTGTATTGCCCTAGCTCTTTCAGTATTTTAAATCTCTTTTTAGGGGAGTTCATACCTCTTACATTATAGGTTAGTATGTTTATTTCGTTCTTCATGGGTCCCTTGGCTCTTTCCTCTTTTCTTCTGTTGGAAATATTTTACTTTCCCCAGTGGTCATGCACATTTTATTAGTAGTTTGTGGGGTTTTGATAGAGATTATCTTATTCCTTAGTAAATCCTGACCAGGTGCCCACCCCTCCTTCCCTATCCCCCCTCCTCCCCCCCCCTTTGGCCATAGTCTGGCCTGAGACACCCTTGTGGGAGTTCCACCCTCTCCCACCTAAGAATCTCTTTCCTTGGGGTGGGACTCCGACCATGCCCGCCGCCTCCCTCCACTGTCCCCTTTTTAACCAGGGGGCAACGGTGGGTTTCCCGGGCAAGCCCCCCCCCCCCCCCCCGCCGCCCTCCCCCCTTACGATCCACCTTCACCCCTTTTTTTCCTTTTTTTTTTTTTTTTTCCTCTTTTTCTTTTTTCCCTTCTTCCTCTTTACCTTTCCCTCCTCCTCTCCTTCCCTCCCCCTCTTCCTCCTACTCCTCCTCTCCCCTCCCCTCCTCCCTCCTTGCCCCTTCCATGCTTTTATTACACTTTTATTTTACCTCCCGGCCCTCCCCTCCCCTCCCCCGAGTTCTTCTTTTGCTTAAGATCTGGGTATTCCTTCCCTTGCGCTTATCCGGTCTTCATGTCCCCATCCTGGTATACTGGGGGGTATTATGTCCAGTTGGTTACAAAAATCGTTTAGTTCTTCGGGGAATCGTAATGTCCTTGATCTTCCGTCTTTAGTACCTATTAGGCAAGCGGGGAATCCCCAGTTGTATTTGATATTTTGTAGGCGCATTTGCTCCAGGAGGGGTTTTAGTAGGCGTCTTCTCGCCAGTGTCTCTGGGGCCAGGTCTGTAAAGATTTGTAGCTCCACTCCCCCGTATCTTATGGGGGGTCCTCCTCGCATTTTCGCCCATATTGCAGCTTTATCTGCGTAATATTGAAATCTTATGATTATATCTCTTGGTTTGTCCTCTGCGATATTTTTAGGCTTTCTTAATCTGTGTACTCTTTCGATCCCAAGAGTCTCTTCGTCTCCTTTGTTTAAGAGGGGGTTAAAGATGATATTCATTGTTTTTATCAGGTCTTCTCCTCTCTCCTCCGGGACTGCTCGGATTCGTAGGTTTTGCCTGCGATTTCGGTTTTCTTGGTCCTCTAGTTTGTATAATATTTTCCGCTGTTCGAGCTGCATTGATCTGACGGTTGCATCTAGGTTGTGTATTTGTTGGGCTTGGTTATCTGTTTTTCCTTCAATCTCCTCAACTCGTTTTAACAAGTGGCCCATGTCGGTTCGTAGCGAAAATATTTCAGCCTTTATCACGTTCTCGAGTCTAGAAAACATTTCCATCATTTCTACTTTGGTAGGGGCTTGATCTGATGCGGCCTTTCCTCCTGTTGCGCCTCTCTCCATGCTTCTCTCTTTGCTTTGCTCCTGAGGTTCTCCTTTATTTTTCCCTGTATCTTCGCCCCCTTCCTGTTGCACCTCAAGTTGTTTCCCTGTTTTTGAGGCCTTAGGGCTTGCCACTTTAGACATATATTGTTTAATCGTGGAGGTATTTAATTGCCCTTTTGATGTTTTATGTTCGCTCCCTCTCGTTGTTCTTCCTGTCATACTATTTTTTTTGTTTTTATTTCTCTTTCTTATTCTTTTACCCAGTTTTGGATTTTACTCTTCTTATCGTCTCTTAATTGTATGTAGGGTTTAGGCGAGTATGGGATTAGAGTTTTCCTAGGCCGACCCCGTTTACTCTCCCTAGGGACTGAATGCTTACTGTAAGTGTCGCCTAGTTTTGGGGTCTCTAGGGATCCTCCTAGCCCTTTATGAGCGAGATATATAAGGGGCGGTTCCTTTTACCGTTTATACGGTAAGTATTTTGCGTATGTTTCTGCAGTACACGTCCCCAAGTCGTTGAATAATCAGGTTTGCAGATTTCCGAGAGTCAGGAGTCGATCGACGAGAGTCAGTAGGCTTAACAGGTATATGTATATGAGTGATGTAGCAACAGTCCTCTTAGTCTGTACGTAATAGAAATTGTACTCGACAGTCGGTAAGCCCCGTTTGACCAAAGAGAACCTACCACTTTCCCGTTTAAATGAGTTAACGTTTTTTATCTCTTAAGCAGTGGAAGCAGTCCCCTTGTATGCAGTCAATTAGCTGTAACTATGGCAAGTTTATGGGTAGTTCATCGTCAGTCCAAGGGCAAATCGTCTTCACACATCCTAGCAAATAATTCACTTCACACTCAGTGTCACAACTGCGCCTAAATTGTGGATGTTATCCCTCTGCGGGGCTACCCCGTCGCTCGTGGTTCGAGCTTCTCGTTCCTCCAGAAAACGGAGGTGCCAGGGGGAAGGGGGGGGACCCAAGGGGAAAAAAGAAAACGAAGAGGGAGGCACCAGGGGAGGAAAAAAAAAAAAAATGAGACTATGAAAGGTATGTTTTATATACCAGCGGCTCAATTCCTGACTGTATGTACGCTACTGATCTCTTAACAGTTCATTGGAAAATCACTGCTTAATCTAGTATTTCTAGTATTGAAAGTTTTTTGCAGGATTTAATTCTCGCCAGTAATATTTTCTTACAATTGCTTTTGTTTTGTTTCCTTGGAACGTATTTAGAGGGGTGGGGAGGAGAGAAACACAAAAAAGCAGAAACAGCACACCTCTTCACATTCTTCCTGCATTTCACATGTCAGTTATGTAAGCAAAAGTTTCTATTGTGGACAGTTCATCGCAACAACTTATTATTAAAGTGCAACAGTCCTATGCATCCTTAGCTTATGTAGTAGGACAGGAAAGGGACATACCAGTGTTTAAGCGTTTTTCGGCACCCTGTTCAATTGTCCGTCTCAATATTTGCTGTTATACTGTGCTAGTGCAGCTTATTATTTATAAACAGCAGTCCTATGCGTCCTTAACTTGTGTGGTAAAAGATAATAGAAACGTACCAGTATTTTCAAAGTGTTAAGCCAGCTGCTCAATTATCCATCTCAGCATGTGTCATTACAATCTGCTGTTACAGTACCTCTTATCTTCTCCCCTTCACCTCTGGTTTGCTTAATCTGCTGGAGGTTGACCTCAGTGTCTGTTCCGGGACTCCTTCAGTCCGTCCTGTGCTTCTCAGGTCACCGGTCCGTGAAAGGCTGCGCAAGGGGGGAGAGCGGGGGGGGGGGGAGGTCTGCACAGCTCTCACACTCCCTGCTGCTTCCCCGCAATCCTCCAGTCTCCTCCGTGTGGTATCCAGATCAGAAGAGGCACCTGTCGCTTCTGAGAGCGGCAGGCATCAGGCACCAAGGCATCAGGGATAGGTTTCACGTGTGGCTGCAGGATCTCTGTGGATACACAGTGACGGCCGTAGACAGCGCGGGTTGGACAGACCGGGATACGGACCCGGTGTATGAGTCTGCCGGCACGCTGATCAGGTGCAGTCTCTCACACTGCTCCTGAGCTCATCGACATCGGCGTGTCCCGGCTCTCTCTCTCGCCCTCGTCGGCGGCAGCATGGTCAGGCCCCTCCCCCACCTGGCGAGCGTCACGTCCTCATTACGTGGCAGGTGTCCACCTGACCTTGTTGGGTGATGTAATATCCACGTACCATTCTGCAAAATGTGTAATATTTTGCTGTACAATAATTGCATAATTTAAAAAAATAAAAACATTAAACTATTTAACTTATAGAAGCCAGTTTAAGAAATATCAAAGTTCAGGTTGGGCAATATAGAACTAACGTGAATTAAAACTTTGATATACAGATATATATACTGTACTGTGTATATATATATATATATATATATATACCATATTTATCGGCGTATAACACGCACTTTTTCCCCCTTAAAATCGGGGGAAAGTCGTGGGTGCCTGTTATACGCCGATCCCCCAAAAAAATGTGCCAAAAAAACTAGAGCGGCGCCGAAAAATAGCGAGTGCGTAAATAAAAAACGAGCGCCGCCGAAAAAGACCGATCTGACTGCTCGACTCCGCTCGCAGTCCCGCCTCCCTGCGCTCACTTACGAAACAGCAGGGAGGCGGGACTGCGAGCGGAGCCGAACAGTCGGCTCGCTCTTTTCCGGTGTCGCTCGCTCGGTCTTTTCCGGCGGCGCTCGCTCGGTGTTTTCCGGCGGCGCTCGCGCGGTCTGTCTAGGCGGCAAATTTAAACGTGGGCAAGCTGCAAATGACGCTGGCAAGCTGAAAATGACACTGGGCAAGCTGCAAATGACACTGGGCAAGCTGCAAATGACGCTGGGCAAGCTGCAAATGACGCTGGGCAAGCTGCAAATGACGCTGGGCAAGGCTGCAAATGGCGCTAGGCAAGCTGCAAATGGCGCAGGGCAAGCTGCAAATGACGCTAGGCAAGCTGCAAATGATGCTGGGCAAGCTGCAAATGCGCTTAAATGTAAGTTTTTTTTTTTTCCCTAAACTTCCCTCCTAAAACTTTTTTTCCTTAAAATGCCCTCCTAAACTTGGGCTGCGTGTTATATGCCGGTGCGTGTTATACGCCTATAAATACGGTATATTAAAAATCTGTGTAATAAGCCTGGAGTTTAGCTTTAACCGCTAACCGAACAGCTGACGCAGTTATACTGCGCAGCAGGTTGGCACGGCTGCGCAAATCGCCATAGCTGTACGTCGCTCCTTTAAGATGCCATAGCAGGCACGCCCGTGTCCCCAGAGCTGATGCGTGTGCCAGGCGGGTGCGATGACCTCCGGGCACCCGCAATCGCTCGTGACAGAACGAGAACACGGATGTGTGTGTGTGTGTAAACACACACACATCCTGGTTCTCTCAAGGAAGAGGAGAGAGATCGTGTGCTCCTACTAAGTATGAACACCGATCGGTCTCCTCCCCTAGTCAGTCCCATCCCCCTACAGTTAGAACACACCTAGGGAACACAGTTAACCCCTTGATCGCCCCCTAGTGTTAACCATTTCCATGCCAGTGACATTTATACAGTGATCAGTGGATATTTTTAGCTCTGATCGCTGTATAAATGTCAGTGGTCCCAAAATAGTGTCAAAAGTGTCCGATCTGTCCGCTGCAATGTCGCAGTCCTTATAAAAATTACTAGTAAAAAATAATAATAAAAATGCCATAAATGTATTTTGTAGACGCTATAACTTTTGCGCAAACCAATCAATATGCGCTTATTGCGATTTGTTTTACCAAAAATATGTAGAAGAATATATATCGACCTAAACTGATGAAGAGATTTTTTTTTTGGGGGGGGGGATATTTATTATAGCAAAAAGTACAAAATATTGTGTTTTTTTCAAAATTGTCAGTCTTTTTTTGTTTATAGCGCAAAAAAATAAAACCGCAGAGGTGATCAAATACCACCAAAAGAAAGCTCTATTTGTGGGTAAAAAAGGACATACATTTTGTTTGGGTACAACGTCGCACAACCGCGCAATTGTCAGTTAAAGCGACGCAGTGTCGTATCGCACAAAATGGCCTGGTCAGGAAGGGGGCAAATCCTTCCGGGGCTGAAGTAGTTAATAAAACATGCTCGGTTAATCTTTAAATACAGAAGTACTGTCGTGCAGTTTATAGCAAGTACTCTTTGTCTCTTCAGAAGATCAAAAATGACTTCAAATATGTATCGCAGGCACAAAGCAGCCGGAGGCTTTTGCATGCACACTGTTCTCACTAGTTAAGTATTCATTTGATAACTCAATTACTGCTGTTGGCATTAGAGCCCAGCAGGCATTTCATTAACAATTCAATATATGGGTCATTAGATCTTGCAAAAGCTTGATTTGACCTATGATGTGTCTGGATTACAGTCCTAAATTGGAAATTACACTTTATGACAGTATTCATTTCACAAGAGGATAAAAATAGTGAAGGGTCTTTGACAAATCCAATGCACCTTACATGTTAAAAAGTGAAATCCTTTATTCCTTAAAGTCACAATGAGAAGGTCAGCAAACAAAATAAATTACTTTAGAACAAGCAGGAGGCCAAGCATGCAATTGATGAAGGTTAAATAATGTTAGCTCAGCACTGAACACATTATAATCAGCTACAAATTTCAAAACGGAACTAAACCTATCGAGTTAACTATTTCCCAAAACAGTTACATTCAAGGCATGTATTCTCAACCGAACTGTCAAGCTATCAAGCTCTATGGCAACTGCAAAATCTAAGATGACTTAGCTCTGCTTTAAAGTGTTACTAAACCCAGCATTAACTATATCTGGTCTCCACAGTATACAGAACATGGAAATGCAATCATTTTAGTAAATATAAACTACTGTAGCACTTACCCCCCGAAGAAGCTGCTGAATTTTTGATTCGGGCCTGCACTCTGCTAAGGAACCCCCCTGACTTGACTCAGTCCCCTTGACACAGCTGTGGTGCAATACAATACAGTACAATATCATGTAATGCAATATACCTGTGTTGTATCCTCAGTACTCAATGGCTTCACCTGCTGGGAGAAAACAACACTCCACACAACTGGATACTTAACCAAATATATTTTACTGAATATACTTCGAAGGGTGATTACAGTAATTGTGCTGTCATCCCAACATAGGACGACAGTACAATGAATTTCAACACAACAATTACAAACAATATATATTTATATTTTTTAACCTGGGAGCTCCCCCTACTTTTAAAGCTATACGTGAGATCTCACTTAAAGTACTTAGTCCGTGATCTTCTTTCTTCGCTAGCTAAAGTAATTCCTTATGGTTTGTCATCCACAGATTATGATAAGTTAAATTGAGGTGAAAATGCTCCTGGTGTGGCTCCAACAACTATATTACAATGCTTGAGGTGACAGAGTAGATAGGCCTCAAGCCTGCTCAGTGTCAGTTGCTCTGTTCCTCCTCCGTGGAACTACAAATTCAGTGAGGCCTGTGTCTGAGTCTAACTGTGTGTGAAAGTTAACAAACGGTGGACCGTGACCCGCTCACCAACTGGATCGGTGCTCTGTGAAGGTCACTTTTACAAATGAGCGAGGCTGCACTCCGCAATGGCTGGGAGCTGCTGTCTCCAGAAAACCACTGCACAGTTCCTCACAGGCTGGCCATGAGATCCCAAGATAATTAAGATGGCCGCTAAGGAACCCCCCTGACTTGACTCAGTCCCCTTGACACAGCTGTGGTGCAATACAATACAGTACAATATCATGTAATGCAATATACCTGTGTTGTATCCTCAGTACTCAATGGCTTCACCTGCTGGGAGAAAACAACACTCCACACAACTGGATACTTAACCAAATATATTTTACTGAATATACTTCGAAGGGTGATTACAGTAATTGTGCTGTCATCCCAACATAGGACGACAGTACAATGAATTTCAACACAACAATTACAAACAATATATATTTATATTTTTTAACCTGGGAGCTCCCCCTACTTTTAAAGCTATACGTGAGATCTCACTTAAAGTACTTAGTCCGTGATCTTCTTTCTTCGCTAGCTAAAGTAATTCCTTATGGTTTGTCATCCACAGATTATGATAAGTTAAATTGAGGTGAAAATGCTCCTGGTGTGGCTCCAACAACTATATTACAATGCTTGAGGTGACAGAGTAGATAGGCCTCAAGCCTGCTCAGTGTCAGTTGCTCTGTTCCTCCTCCGTGGAACTACAAATTCAGTGAGGCCTGTGTCTGAGTCTAACTGTGTGTGAAAGTTAACAAACGGTGGACCGTGACCCGCTCACCAACTGGATCGGTGCTCTGTGAAGGTCACTTTTACAAATGAGCGAGGCTGCACTCCGCAATGGCTGGGAGCTGCTGTCTCCAGAAAACCACTGCACAGTTCCTCACAGGCTGGCCATGAGATCCCAAGATAATTAAGATGGCCGCTAAGGAACCCCCCTGACTTGACTCAGTCCCCTTGACACAGCTGTGGTGCAATACAATACAGTACAATATCATGTAATGCAATATACCTGTGTTGTATCCTCAGTACTCAATGGCTTCACCTGCTGGGAGAAAACAACACTCCACACAACTGGATACTTAACCAAATATATTTTACTGAATATACTTCGAAGGGTGATTACAGTAATTGTGCTGTCATCCCAACATAGGACGACAGTACAATGAATTTCAACACAACAATTACAAACAATATATATTTATATTTTTTAACCTGGGAGCTCCCCCTACTTTTAAAGCTATACGTGAGATCTCACTTAAAGTACTTAGTCCGTGATCTTCTTTCTTCGCTAGCTAAAGTAATTCCTTATGGTTTGTCATCCACAGATTATGATAAGTTAAATTGAGGTGAAAATGCTCCTGGTGTGGCTCCAACAACTATATTACAATGCTTGAGGTGACAGAGTAGATAGGCCTCAAGCCTGCTCAGTGTCAGTTGCTCTGTTCCTCCTCCGTGGAACTACAAATTCAGTGAGGCCTGTGTCTGAGTCTAACTGTGTGTGAAAGTTAACAAACGGTGGACCGTGACCCGCTCACCAACTGGATCGGTGCTCTGTGAAGGTCACTTTTACAAATGAGCGAGGCTGCACTCCGCAATGGCTGGGAGCTGCTGTCTCCAGAAAACCACTGCACAGTTCCTCACAGGCTGGCCATGAGATCCCAAGATAATTAAGATGGCCGCTCAGGGTCCTTTTATCTACTACCCAGCATGCACTGCAAGAGAGGGTGTCCATGGTTAGGTCACCCGGCATTCTGGGTAAAAAGGTCAACCTTCAGATCAAAACAACAGTCACTTCCTGTATAAGTCTTTTTGCTTGTTTTGCGATAACAATAATATACAAGTGCATTACCAGTATTTGGTCACTAGATGGTTTCAAATACTGAACCATAGCAATGTCCATAGACTTTTGTATTAAAGCATGTAAACACACATTAATAGGTAAAGATATGTCAGCGCTAGACTACTAAATATCTTTTATCATCAGCAGTATATAGCAGTCTTGTGACTTCTATCAGTGTCTGGTTAAAGCTTGTAAGAGGAGTTTTCATACTGAACTGGTTGCCCTATCAGGATGCAGGACCCCTGACCCTCTGTCTGGACAGAGCCGATTGGCCCTGTGCTGATCACATGCACTCTCCCAAGAAAAAAAAACTCTCTAGCAATACACATCAAACTGAGCAGGTGCAGCCTGACTCCAGTAACTGTTTCTCCGGACATGTTTTGGAGACAATGCAAGAAGAAGAGGATCTGTGCATACAGGATCAAACAGCCTTTTTACACAGTGCAGATGATTAACCCCTTAGGTTCCACAGTGAGTATATCAAGCATGCTTTATGGCATATACACACTTATTTTATGGTTGTGGGTTTAGTAACACTTTAAGATTGTTTTTCAGCAGCAAATGATGAAGCAGCATCTGGCAAAGGCTCATGTTGATATACTCTGTTTTTGGATGCTGAGCTACGTGGCACAATGTGTTTCGGCCCCAGATAGTAATGGATTTCAAAATACACTAGGAAAGATATTAGTTACAGAGAGATACACAGCAGACAGAAAGAATACATGGAAGACTGTATTGAAGTTGAAGACCAAAGAAATATGTCCCATAATCTGAGGCTGCAGAGATAACCAATTAATCAGACAGTGAAAGATTGAGTAACAACAAGGTCACAGGCATTGATGAAATTACCAACTGACAATGTTTAAAGAACAGAAAATAGCGAAAAAGAAACGTTTGTTCAGATCAAAAGAGGCATTTACCAAAATGAGCAAATTCCTTTAAAATGGCTAAAACCCATTTTCGTAGTAATCCTGAAAAAAAAAGGCAACATGTCAGATATTAGGCCAGATACCTGCAATGAAGGTTTTCTCAAAGGTAATATTCAGTCGCATAAGCTGAAAACTCCAAGACAAAATCAACCTACTGCTATATGGCTTGTGGCCAAAAGTTGGCACCATCAAGAGCATTACCACACCGAAAACCGTTTTAGAAAATCAGATCAACAAACGACAGGAAAACATATTTATGTTTCATTGACTTTGTCAAGGCATGCAAAGAGTCAAGCATGACATCCTCATAGAAACATCTTCTATCTACACTATCTTCTGTTTTCTATAAATACTATCTATAATGAACAGGGGTTTATGAAGATGGATACCAAACGAGAACACGAGATAACAGTAGAAAGAGGCATGTGCCAAGGATATGTTCTGTCTAAAATACTGTTTAAAACTCATACAGACTAAGCTTTTTATGCTACTTGAGAAGGCAATGGGATTTCAGCATATGATTCCAACTGTATACAGAAAATAAGCTAAATAATTTAAAGTTAAATTGATGGGTTTCTTTATACTTTAATGCCGCGTACACACGACCGTTTTTTTAGTCGGAATAAGCTCTGATGTTTTTTCCGACAGAGTTCCAACGGAGTTTCGACGGAGTTCCGCTGAAACTGTCTTGCCTTCACACGATCACACCAAAGTCCGACCGTCTAGAACGCAGTGACGTACAACACGTACGACGGGACTAGAAAAAGGAAGTTCAATAGCCAGTAGCTGCCGTCTCGTACTTGCTTCAGAGCATGCATCGTTTTTGGTCCGTTCGGAACAGCATACAGACGAGCGGTTTTCCCGTTAGGAATTGATTCCGTCGGGAAGATTTAAAACATGTTCTATTTCTAGGTCCGTCAGAATTAAAAAAAAAAAGTCTGACGAGGCCCACACACAATCGGAATATCCGATGAAAAGATTCCGTCTGACTTTTTCTGCCGAAAAGTCTGACCGTGTGTACGCGGCATAAGTCTTTGAGCTGAACTGGTAGGTCAGCAGTGCACACCACTAATCTAATCATTGCTAATCATTGAGTTGGAATTAATTTAAAGATGTACCAAAACTTTTCAGGTGTTATATGGATGTACTGCACATATAAAATGTTTCATACTAAAAACTTTCTTAGCTTCATTGAAATAACCATATGACATAACATTTCTATAAAGGGAAAAAGATGTGCAGTGCTTCCTGTGATATTGTAAATCAATCAATACCAATCATATAATGTAATTTAAAAAATTGAATCCGTGGTTTGACTTCACCAAAACTTCAGTTTAACCCAAAATAATTCCAACAATTTGCTTGATAAGTTTAACCATTCACCAGAAAGTGGAAAAAATCCAGCATAAGATAAACGTCACCCAATGTCCCTGGGAACAATTTGTCACACACGGACACCTCCACCAATCTGTGAACTCACCAAATGATAATGTGCCTTAGGTTATAACTCTGAAGCAGAGAGACATCTCGCCCTGGTATATTGGTAAGACGGTGGTCCTCGAAAGGATTAGGCACTGTGCAAAAAAAGGTCACTCATGGGAGCCCAAAGGATGCTCATATAGTGTATTATTAACCACTTGCTTACTGGGCACTTAAACTCTCTTCCTGCCCAGGCCAATTTTTAGCTTTCAGCGCTCTCACACTTTCAATGATAATTGTGCGGTCATGCAACACTGTACCCATACGAATTTTTTATCAATTTTTTTTTTACACAAATAGAGCTTTCTTTTGGTGGTATTTATTCACTGCTGGGTTTTTTATTTTTTGTTAAAAAAACAAAAAAAGACTGAAAATTAAAAAAAAAAAAACAGTTTCATAGTTTGTAATACATTTTCGAAAACAGGTAATTTTTCTTCTTCATTGATGTGCGCTGATGAGGCAGGACTGATGGGCACTGATGGGCATTGATAAGCTGCACTGGTGGGCACTGATAGGCTGCACAGATAGGCAATGATAAGGTTGCCCTGATGGGCAATGATAGGTGGCACTGGTGGGCACTGAGAGGTGGCACTGATGAGTGGCACTGATGGGTGGCACTGAAGGGCACTGATAGGTGGCACTGATAGGTGGCACTGATAGGTAGCACTGTTGGGCACTTGTAGGCGACACTGATAGGCAGCACTGAGAGGTGGCACTGATGATGAGGCACTGATGGGCACTGATAGGTGGCACTGGTGGGCACTGGTAGGCACCACTGATATGCACCTGTAGGTGGCACTCGTGGACACAGGCAGGTGGCACTGGAGGGCACTGCATAGCAGCAGTGCCTCAACCGGTTCGGGACCGATGTCCCTCTGTCAGAAAACAGTGATTGGCTTTTTTTTTCCCCTCACACTGTCAGTGCGAGGGGGGAAAAAACGATTACCGATCTTCTGTTTACATCACGTGATCAGCTGTCATTGGCTGACAGCTGATCACATGGTAAGGGGCCAGGATCAGTCCCTTACTCCGATCTGTGATCAGCCAAGTCTCATTGACTTAGCGATCACAGAGCATGCCGCGTGTGCCCTGCAGGGGGTGCGCAGGCGGTTAAAACACGGGAGGACATCTATTGACGTCCTCCTGGGAATTAAGGCCCTCGCTGTAGCAGTCATTCGGCTATAGCGAGGGCGGGAGGTGGTTAAACTTAAAATCAAGTACAAAAAAGCTGCAGCATAAAACAAATAGGCCAAGAACTTTCATAATAATCCAACGCTCCTGCTATGAGGACGCAGTGGTAATAGCGTCAGTACATAGGCCCCTCATGACGCGTTTCGTGCTTGTGCGCGTTCTTAAGGGATTCGCCTATCTGAGATTCTGTATATTCCCTGGGGAGCCTATTCAGGTGTCAATAAATATACAAACCTTGAAAATAGTTTTACAATATCCCTTTTCCACAGTTTTACCCATGTTACACAAATTATCAAAGGCGAAATTATGAGTTAACAAGCACTTAATTCTTTGTGAGCTCTCGTAACACAGTGGTGTGAACGAAGCCTTAAGGATTTTTGTAGAAAAACAATTATACATTATTACAAAACTTTTTGTGCATATAATTTAAAGTGGAAGAAAAGCCTAACACTATCTATTCTTAAAGATGTTCCCTCCCCCCTCCTCCCTCCTATCCTGCCTAACCTGTATAAAAAAGATCTGTGTACTTACCTATTTTTTTTTGCTCTGGTCCACTGTTGTCATCCCACAGCTCTGGCTTCCCTGTGTCAGTGAGCAGCTGCTGCAGGGGAGTGGAGTTAGTGCCAACAACAGTTGAGCCATGGGATGTAGACAAAGACTAACCCAAGGTCTACCGCACAATTGTAAAGTACAAATCTTTATTTAGAACTAACAGCAGTGCTACATCTATAGTGCTAACACGTTTCGACCAGAGCCTTCCTCATAGCAACATATATATATATATATATATATACTATGAGGAAGGCTCTGGCCGAAACGCATTAGCACTATAAATGTAGCACTGCTGTTAGTGCCAAATAAAGATTTGTAAGAAGAAGCAATTGTGTTGCCGGAATTTCTTGCTAGTTGGGCCATGGGAGCCTATGAGTAATGTTGCAAATGCCCAGCTGCTGTCGAGTGCCCCCTGAGCTGGTGCTGCAGGATCACAGACTGCACCAGAGCAGATTAAAAATAGGTAAGTATATCCATCTTTTTTATACAGATTAGGCAGGATAGATAGGAGGAGGGGGAGGGAGCATTTTTAAGAATAGTTTGATTTAGGCTTTTTTTTCCCCACTTTAATGTAAGTGTATTGATGAGTAATATACATTCTATGACTGTGAAATTGTGGTCTTTGTTAGTAATGCATTGACTGCCAGCAACAGGAAGAGTGCAATAAAAAGAAACATTTCAGTAACCAAGAAGTTCTCACTCACAGATAGCTCTTCTTCCTGTACAAATTTTTATCAGGTCTGATCACTACAACATTTTCACCATTATCTTCTCTATGAACACGACGACAGACATGTCTGCTCTGCTGGGTTTGGTCATCTTGTTAATGCTAGGCGCAAGGACTCAAGCTGGCACCAACGTTGGTAGGCATATAAATCAATTCTTGCATATCTTTGTGTTCTCTAACATTGCAGATTATTTGCATAAAATGCTTCTCATGCTGAGAAATGTCCATTCTGGGTTTGAATTCACAGTTTCTCCTTTATTTTATTTACATAACAGTTGTTTCTTCTGGTTTTGACATTAGTGCCATGTAATTTACATAGATTACATTTAATGGAAGATAAACAGAATATATTTTTAAAGGGATACAGCATGTACATTAGCGGAGACAGAATCCAGCCTAGACGATTAATACTGCAGGACATATGTGTATTACCTTTGCTTTCTGAATGTTCTTCTTTGAAGCTGATATCTAGGCAGATATAAATACACAAATGAATGCAGCTCTGTGTTCATAGATTGTAGATTATTAAATTGTTTTTTTTTTTATGCAAACAGTGTAAGTACCTGAATGTAATGGTATCAGCCCTTTTGCATTGCTTTTGTACAGCAGAACAAAGATTGGAAAATAGAGAGAAGCAAAACAAGTTTTCTCAGTTCATGTGAGCGCGCTGATAGGGGGGCTTTTCGGCCGCTAACGGGGCACATTTAACCCCAAAGAAGGGGTTAACAACTCCTGTGTTGCTGCGCTTCTGAAGGGCTTCCCATTCATTCCAAGCGCACCGCCCCAGTGTGAAAAGTCACACTGGAATGAATGGGAGGTGGTTTTCAGGTGCTTAGCAGAGGCTTTTTCCAGCGCTAAAGTACCAGAACACCGCCTAGTGTGAAAAGAGGTCTTTAAAGTGATAGTAAAGACCCGAAAGTGTCAGGGCATGTACCACTTTAACTTTCCAGTCAAAGCTTGGGGGCTTACTCATGACAGATTGGAATCGGAGGAAGTGGGATGATTATAGATATGATTCTATGCCTATGAATTTGGTATAACTGAAACATGTTGGGCCTCCATTATGTACTGCTGCTCTGATCCAGTGCTTTCTTGTATTTCACATGAGCTTCTAATGTCAACCTAGCACTTGTCCTTTCCCTGGCCTCCAGGACCTCTCTGAACGATACCTCACTTATCAAATATTCCCCCAGATCTGCTCCTCTGTGCCCCCTTGTATTATACCCCTCTTTCCATTGTCCTCCCAGCCTCTTTTTACTTCTGCCTTCAGTGTTCCTCCTGTATCCTACCCTCCCCCCCCCTCAGTTTCCACCCAGTACTGGTCTCTTCTGCCTCCAGCACCATCCTGTACCATACCTCACCTACCCCTTTAGTGTTTCCCCAGCGCTCATCCACCCTTTTGCCTCCAGCCCCACCTTGTACAATACCTCACCTTCGCTTTCATTATCCCTCCCTCGGCACTTCTCTTCTGCATCATGCACCACCCTGTACCATACCTCAGCTGCCCCTTTAGTAACACCCCTCTCCCACAGCACTTCTCCTCTCTTCTGCCTCCAACACCACCCTGTACCATACCTCACATCCCCCTTCAACATCCCCCCAAGTATTTCTCTTTTTTTCTGCCACGAGCACCATCCTGTACCATACCTCACATCCCCCTTCAGTGTCCTTTCTGCTGCACTTCTCTTCTCTTCTGCGTCTAGAACCACCCTATACCATACCTCACTTGCCCCTTTAATGACACCCCCCCCCCACCCCCAGCACTATTCCTCTCTTCTGCCATTGAAATCATCCTGTAGTACAACTCATCCCACATCAGTTCCCCCCTCACACACTTCTCTTCTTTTCTGCCATCAACACCACACTGTACCATACCTCACCTCCCCCTTCAATGTCCCCCCCAACACTCCTTTACTTCACCCATCTGTCTCCAGCCCCATGCTGTACCATACCTCACTTCCCCCCTTCAATGTCCTTCTCCAGCACTATTCTTCTCTTCTGCTTCCAGCACCACCTGTACCTCCCCTCGCCTGCCCCTTTAGTGACCCCTCCCACCCAGCACTTTTCTTCTCTTACGCCTTCAGCATCACCCTGTACCATACCTCACCTTCCCCTTCAATGTCTACCTCCAAGCACTCATCTTCCTTTCTGCTGCTGGTTGCATCCTGTACCATAGGTCATATCACCCTTTGTCCCCCCATCACTGCTTTACCATTTGCCTCCAGCCCCAAGCTGTACCGTACCTAACCTTCCCCTTCAATGCCCTTCTTCTAGTATTTCTCCACTCTGCTGCTGCCAGCACCACCCTGTACGGAGCCTCACATCCCCTTTCAGTGCGCCCCCCCCCCCCCCCCTGCACTTCTCTTCTTTTCTGACACCAGCGCCAGCCTGTACCATACCTCACCTCCCTCTTTAGTGTACCCCAGTATCTGTCCTCTCTTCTGCCTTCAGTATGCTCTCTGTCCCACACTTCACCTGCCTCTTCAGTGTCCCCCCAGCACCGCTCCACACTTCTGCCTCCAGCTCCACACTGTCCCATACCTAACCTTCCCCTTCAGTGTCCACACTATACTGTACCTCACCTCTCTCTTCAGTTTCCCCTCAGCACTATTTCTGCTTCCAGCACCCCCACCCCCCTTACTTCTTCTACTACTACTACTACTACTACTACTGTGCCTTACCTTTTCCTCCATTGTTTCCTCTGTACCGCACCTACCTTACCTCCCACTTCAGTGTACCCCAACACCTCTCCTCTCTTCTGTCTCCAGTGTTCTCTCTGTCCCACAAGCCACCTGCCCCTTCAGTGTCCCCCCAGCACTTCCCTATTCTGCCTCCAGCTCCCCCATGTACTTTGCATCACCTTTAACTCCCCTGTTTTCCCAGCATGCCTCCAGTGATACCCCTGTATAATGCTTTACCTCCCTCTCCAGTGTCCCCATCAGCACTGCTTCGCTCTTCTGTCTCCAGCACCCTCCTCTTCCACTGTTCCCCCAGCATTTCTGCTCACTTTTTCCCCCTGTGTTTACTCTTTACAGCACCCCACCTCCCCCAGCACTGCTCCTCATTTCTTCCTCCAGAACCTCTGTTTTGTACCTCCCTGCCCCCTCTAGTGTTCCCCAGCACTGCTCCACTCATCTTTCTCCAGTGTTCACCCTGTGCCATACCCAAACCCCCCCCCCCCCCCCCGTGTTCCCCCTATACCATACCACACCTCCCCCTCTAGTGACCCTGGCACTGCTACATTTTTCTGTCTTTACTGTTCCCCCTGTAGTGTGTCTCAGTTGCAAAAGACGTAAAAGGCACCATTGTTTTTTTGACACCTAGTTCCAGTAATTAGTAATTCTGTGGGGTAGCAAAATGTGGTTTCCCTTTGAGGTGAGGGGTCTTCTCTTGCTACAGTATATGCTATTTGTAGTAATCAAGTAGGTCAGTTGGTATTATATGCAGACAATCCAAAGATACACAGACTGTATTCTTGGTTTACTGGATATTACTTAGGGCACACAGCAGTCATTTTTATAAATATTACCAACAGCAAAGTTGTTATAACATTGAATTAGCCTTATGGGTGAACTTTGTACATTGAGATTTTTTGTGTAACCAATTTTACTTTAGAGGAAGCATAGTGTTTTTTTCAGGGAGGCCTTAGATTGTGGTATTATTGTAATGTTTACCTTAAAATTATTTATATTTAAGTGACTTTTTACATTTTAACAGCTTTGCTGTCCCATGTTTTTTTTATTGCAATAAAGAAAAACTACACTTTCATTTTACTGTCCCTGGGAGGCACATAGCCATTGCTATGAACTCACCCACCTAGGACTTTCCTTCTTTAGCGCATGCGCAGAAAACATCTTATTAATTTTTAGGGCAAGGTCTTTTGTCTTGCATGCCAACAATAGATGATCCATATATGAACAAGGAAAAACAGAGAACAGGGCTTAACAACCTTTGTGCATTAAAACAAAGTTTAATAAAGAACAATAATATTGCACTCACACTGAATGAGAGGTGAATACAAACATACATGAGCCTTTCAGAGTAGATTGCATCTGACAGCCTTCCATGTCCAGCAGCAGGGAATGCTATAGGTTTCCACTAGATCAATGTAACAGATCTACCAAGTGGTGGAGAGAAACAAAATCCTTGTGGAATCATTTCTTGGTAGCCATGTTTGCTATGGTGACATTTTTCAGGGGCTCCAATCCCTTTGTCAAGCCTGGGCATATCAGGGAGTAGTGGCTACCAAAATTGGGCAACCCCACATTAACATATGGCATTAATAAGAGAATGAAACATACACATATATATGTTAAAAGCCAACTAAAATGCATAAAAAGTATACTGTTGCTCCAGGTGAGTCCGCCACTCAGTTCTTTCAACCTTCTATAGAGTCAGGTGCAAACGCAGCTTATACAGCCATATAAGACAATACAATAGGGTCCAAAAAGGTTGCACATCAAAAAAACAACATTTGCTTTAATGTTTGTGTGTGGAATGCCATGTACAGCAAAAATAGACACCGTAGGAACAGGAAAATAAGGTCAACATGTTTCACGCTACTAGCACTTATTCAAGACGTCATGAATCAGTAACAGCAGCATAAAACATGCTGACTTTGCTTTGCTGCTCCCAATTATCAATTATACTAGTAATAACATCATGTTATTGCATATGGCGATATTCATTAATATTGTAATATGTATAAATGCAATAATGAGATATATTCAAAATCAGTTATTCCAAAGAAATACATTGTTTGGGCTTGTTTTTTATACACTTGTTTTTTGTTTGTTAGGGCTTGTTTTTTATACACAAGTAAATTGGAATAAAAAGTAATAATTATTAAATGAAAGGAGGAGAAACGTATCCATAAAAATATATACACTATAATGCCAAAAGTATTGGAATGCCTGCCTTTACATGCATATGAACTTTAATGGTCCACCCTTTGCAGCTACAGTATAACAGCTTCAACTCTTCTTGCTTTTGTGCACTGGTCCAAATCATTTGGTGAAGGGATTATGGAGTGGGGTTGTTTTTCCGGGGTTGGGCTTGGCCCCTTAGTTCCAGTGAAGGGGACTCTTAAGGCATCAGCATACCAAGACATTTTGGACAATTTCATGCTCCCCACTTTGTGGGAACAGTTTGGGAATGGCCCCTTCCTGTTCAAACATTACTACACAACAGTGCACAAAGCAAGGCCCAAAAAAGACATGGATGAGCAAGTTTAGGATGGAGGAACTTGACTGACCTGCACAGAGTCCTTTAAAGTTTGTGTGTGTAAAGGCAGGTGTCCCAATACTTTTGACAATATAGTGTATATGTGCTTATTTTTATATGAGTGGAGATGAGTATGGTTAGATAGTATGGGTAGATTGTATGGACTCATACACTTTTAACTCTCCCCTGGCCCTGAATTCACTAGGCATTGGTGCACATGGTCAGTATATATTTATTTACCTAGCTTGAACAAGTATATAACAGTAGAAATGCCCTATAATGTAACAATATACAAAATGTGTGTGTAAAACGTATACAGGTTTGATGGGATATAAAATATAAAAATTCCGCTGAAACAAAATGAGTGAAATGAAAGTCACCAATGGTATTAGTGTGAATGGAAATTAACTTGCAATGTAGTAATTCTAACAATGGATACAAAAGTTATCAAAGTGTTGTACCAAATAATGTGTAACGGTCTCGATAAACCAAAAAACTAAAAACTGTCACAAAAAAAAAACAAGTTGAAAAACATAAAATAGTAAAATATTATTATGTCAAGGATGTTATGTAAAATTCTATAGGGACAATAAAAATAATAAAAATACTCAATACCATTATACTATATGAACAATGAAGTAATACATAATGGATAAATATAAGGCTATAGAATATTCCAATACATCCAATTCCTTATTAATCCAATGGAGTGTAGTGAATTGAACATACAGATCCATACGTTTCCTAATTGCACAACTTTTGAACCATTCAGCTGAAGTTATATTATCAGGAATCTGTTCTATAATCTTTCTTAGGTTTACTTATGCTTGAAAAGGAAGTGACAGCTTGTAAAATGTTGAGGCAATGTTCTGAAAAAAGGATTCAGCATATATGAAGTGACCCACAGGGGCAAGTAAGCCCATCACTACATGGTCTGTGGAGCAGTTGATAAATTGCATGATAGGATAGGCTCTAATAGCACCATGATAAAACATTGTTTGACCATATGTGATATAAAAACAGGTTTTACATTTGAGTTTTCAACACTGTAAAACTCCTTTGATACCCTTCAGAAATTCTATAAGAGAAACTGTTGTCCTTGCACTCTTTATTTTGCTGGCTGCTTGCAAAATGAAGGACATTTTTTGATAATTATCTTGGGGCTTGCAGGTAAAATGGGAACCTAGCTTTGGATTTTGTTTTAAAATATGCCCATTCTTTCTAATGGCTTTCTCTATCAAGTGGTGCTTTGTATTGTGTTTGGTAATTAAATTCATTCCTGTTGCATCTGACAGTTTTTAGAGGGTTCTGGACTGGTTAAAAATGTCTCATAGGCATCCCCAAAAGCATTTTTGCAGTATTGGCCCTAAAGAAATTTATTTTAAAGGGTTATGCTTTGCATAATATAATCTTTTGGCCAATATGCAATCTTTTATAAGTTGTGAGTAAAGGTAAAATCAAAAGTAATGTTATTTATATATTCAACAATCGATATACTGAATGTTGAGCACAATGCCAAATGATATCATATAAGACGATAATGATGCTATGCATCTTCTATGTAGCATACAATATTACCATAGTCAGGGTTATGTTTACATTTGTTAAAGTTGAAAGGATAAGTTCACTATTGAAACATGTTACCATAGTTAGGGTGGAACATTTAACATGTTCCAGCTCCTGCCGCCTCTTCCCCCTGATTCCCCCGTGACAGTGGGCAGGGTTCTTCTCCCTGTACCGGCTGTCACATTTTGAAAAGAGCGCAACCATGCCAGGCTCTGCCCATACAGCCACATCATTCAATAAAAAAATGAAAAAACTACAATTCCCACCTTCCACTGCGGCAGACAGCTTGTATTTCTCAATGTTCTCCCTTGTAGTTTATTCACCTGCAGCTTTCAAACTGACAGCTCCTACACTGCACCCCTGAATCAAAGATCACAGCTGCAATGCTTTCCAGGCTCCAGCAGGAAAAAATAATACATGCACATTTTTTTGCTGCACAAATATGTACATGTATAATTTTTTCTATAAAGCTTAACTTATGTTTTCAGCACCAAACACAATAGGTATATGTAATGGTGAGTCTCCCATTACCTGCAGGTGGCTGCTTCTGTTAAAATGTATCTCAGTGTCTCCTTCACAGCCACTTGATACTGCCCTGAGTGGCTGTCTTCTGGTGCTGTGAAGATTAATAGTGCTCACCGTCCTCACAAAACTCATATCACTACACACCCACAATGCATTATGTTATGTAAATGGAGGAGGAGCAGTTGAATGACAGGATCTCCTCCAGCCACAGAATAGGATGCATTGTGGGAGTGTAGTAATTCGAGTTTTGTGAATGGAGGAGAGGGAGAATGAGGGTGGTGCAATTTTCCTCTGTACCAGCTAAAACTTCCAGAGGACAGATGTTTTAGGCAGTATTCAGTGTATAGCGTATACATGATTTGTAGCAGAAGTAACTGCCTGTAGGTAATTGCATTAACACAATTACAAATACCTAATGTCTTTAGTGCTGTATACCAAAAAAATATATAAACTAAGCTTCATCTTTAAAAGTCTCCCAATGGCCCATGGTCAGACTCACATAGCTATGAGCATAGTTTGCTCCCATAGCAGTCCCTTGGATTGCAAAAAGTATTGATCCAGAAATGTAGCTGTGGGTTTGACATCCATTCGTTTGCTATGCTGTTAACTTAATGTTATAAGGTAAATGGATGTACACAGTGAACACACATCTAGGGAAAATCACATGTATGTGGGTTCCTATTTAGAATTCTAAAGGACTTCCAAGAGTTGATTGTAATCCTTTATGTAGGATAGTAGGGATTTACCAGGTTAAAGAAACATCTATGTATTATAGGCCAATTGTCAGACTATCCATACATGCAATTATTGGTCTACCTGGGGGTGATTTGTTGGCTTTATGGATTTTGGGAAATAATAAAAATAAGGGGTTTAGAAAAAAACTTTGTATAAAATGTACCATTCCTTTTTGTTCATTATTCTATCTTTGATTATCCTGAATTCAATTCCACCACCTTGTCCTCTTGCGTAATCACACACTCATTACACTATTTGAGATGTTTCAGGGATTTTTTCACCTATACTGAGATGATCACTCTTTTAGATTTTATTGGTGGACTTGTAAATATTTAAAAATTAATAAAGGAACCTTTAACTTGGTGAGGATAAAATTAGGTTTTTGGTCTTAAAGAAGTGTGTGTAATCTCAAGGTAGAAGAGGGCTTCTAAGTCTTAAAATGGTTATAGCGCCTAAACAATTCTTACCTTAATGCATTCCTTGCATTAATGTAAAAGATGTTTAGGCATCAGCCCCCTCCCACCCTTTTTACTTACCTTACCAGCGCTGTGCACATTTGCAGCTCTTCACTTCCATCACTTCCTGGTCTGACAGGCAAAAGACGCAGGCTGTTGTAAGACCACAGCCTCAGGACATATATGTCATCTGCTGCTGCTCCCGATCTCTCGGAGTCCTGGACCGTACTGTGCTCTCTATTAAATGGACTCCTCAGGCTACCAATTTTGCCTGTCAAATAATTGATGTCTGCCTGGGGTACAAAGGCTTCACCAATTCCAACTGTTTCTCCAGCGTTGCCTTCCTCTTTATTTTGTTATGACCCCTAATACATTTTTTATTTTTGTTTTGACAAATACATGACTATGTGTTTTACTTCAAAAAGGACAGTTTGTTTGTGAGTAGGTAGGTACATTTCAAAAATAAAATGTTAAATTAACAAGGGACACCAACCAACCACTTTGAGGTTAAAAAATACAGGATAATAATGGTGTTTTGGTAACTTGACACACAAAACGACACACACGTGTGAATGGGGAGCAGGTGCCTGTCAAATAATTGATGTCTGCCTGGGGTACAAAGGCTTCACCAATTCCAACTGTTTCTCCAGCGTTGCCTTCCTCTTTATTTTGTTATGACCCCTAATACATTTTTTATTTTTGTTTTGACACACTCAATCTCTCATACTGGTCACTGGAAGTTCAACATGGAAGTTCAACATGGCACCTCATGACAAAGAACTCTCTGAGGATCTGAAAAAAAATAATTTTTGCGCTACATAAAGATGGCCTAGACCCTGAAACCAAGCTGCAACACAGTGCCTAAGACCATACAGTGGTTTAACAGGACAGGTTCCACTCAGAACAGGCCTCACCATGGTCAACCAAAGAAGTTGAGTGCACATGCTCAGCGTCATATCCAGAGGTTGTCTTTGGGAAATAGACATATGAGTGCTGCCAGCATTGCTGCAGAGGTGGAAGGGGTGGGGGGACAGCCTGTCAGTGCTCAGACCATGCGCCATACACTGCATCAAATTGGTCTACATGGCTGTCATCCCAGAAGGAAGCCTCTTCTAAAGATATAGCACAAGAAAGCCTGCAGTTTGCTGAAGACAAGAAGACTAAGGACATTGATTACTGGAACCATGTCCTCTGATCTGATGAGACCAAGATAAACTTATTTGGTCTAGATTGTGTCAAGCATGTGGCGGCAACCAGGTTGTGGGAGTGTCATGGTCTGGGGCTGCATGAGTGCTGCTGGCACTGGGGAGCTACAGTCCATTGAGGGAACCATGAATGCCAACATGTACTGTGACATACTGAAGCAGAGCATGATCCCCTCCCTTCATAGACTGGGCCGCAGGGCAGTATTCCAACATGATAACGACCCCAAACACACCTCCAAGAAGACCACTGCCCTGCTAAAGAAGCTGAGGTTAAAAGTGATGGACTGGCCAAGCATGTCTCCAGATCTAAACCCTATTGAGCATCTGTGGGGCATCCTCAAACAGAAGGTGGCGGAGTGCAAGGTCTCTAACATCCACCAGCTCCGTGATGTCGTCGTAGAGGAGTGGAAGAGGACTCCAGTGGTAGCCTGTGAAGCTCTGGTGAACTCCATGCCCAGGAGGGTTAAGGCAGTGCTGGAAAATAATGGTGGGCACAATTTGGACATTTTCACTTAGGGGTGTACTCACTTTTGTTGCCAGCGGTTTAGACATTAATGGCTGTGTGTTGAGTTATTTTGAGGGAACAGCTAATTTACACTTTTATACAAGCTGTACACTCACTACTTTACATTGTAGCAAAGTGTAATTTCTTCAGTGTTGTCACATGAAAGGATATATTAAAATATTTACAAAAAATGTGAGGGTGTACTCACTTTTGTGAGATACTGTATTTTTTTATTATTATTATTTATTTATATACAGTAAATGTGTACTTGATACTTTCTGCAAACATTATGGATGCTAAGCATATGCTTATACTCCATGAAATAATAAAACACTAGTTTGTGTTTTAAGTGTGGCGCGCTGCAAGGGAGCGTTTTTAGATTTCCCAGAGTTGCATTTTAAGGGGAACTGTGGAGCACCACATTGTAAAATAAAAAACTTTGATGCAATTTGTAATTTTAATGCAGGTAATAAAAGTTATATTTTATACAAAAACTGTTTGATAATTACACTTTTACCTTAGTCTATCCATATCTCAATTGTTTTTGTATTCTTTTTAATATGAAAAAAAAAAAGACACCCAAAATAATTTGTTGGCTCTGCCCACACTTGGAAAGTATGTTGTGTCTGTTTCCCCCTTCACCCGCAATCACAATCATTAATAGATAAAATGCTGAGGAGGAAAAGTGGTGGTCACAAGGCTGTTTATCTTTTTTTTTTATGTTCTCTTATGTGTATGACAGAACCCATTAATGTAAGCTTACACTTCATACACTGTGGTGACTGCAAAGCCCTATAATTCTGGATTCATCAGGGGTAAATCAACAATATCAAACTACTTTGCAGAAAGTGATTACTACAGAATGCAATGACTGAAGAAATTGTACTTGTTGGTGTTTCACTCGCTTGTTTTTGACAGACAGTGGTTACTGACCTGTAGACTTTTAATTTCTCCTCAAGCCATTTTTAATTTGTATTACTGCCGTCAGCAAAAGAAGCAGTAGAGTGCCCAGTAATTGTGGGCAAGGATCAATGATTTTCCTCTTCTGCAAGAAAACACTGCATTACATACCAACATTGCCTGTGAAATAATTTTAATTTCCTTTGCAAGTTCTCCATTTGATTACATATGGCCTTTAGTCAAAGGGGAGCAGTGTTACAAAATCTTGAATTTATATTGAAGAAATATGATCTCAATCAGGCATTGTGTTACATGTGAAATGCACAGACCCTTGACTGGTTCTGCTGATTTTTTCCCAAGTTCTCTTCCCCTCTGGGTCCGCAGGCACCAGGCACACAACACTTGAACAGTCTCTCTCACAATAGCCAGGCAGTGGATGTCTTTTAAGGCTTTATTGCTGGTTAAACTTGGATGGGTGCAGGGAAGCTATGGGATACTCCAGAATTTAGTGCACAAAGTATTTGGAGAACTCTATGTATTCGGTCTACTCTCTTGAGGGATACCCCTCCTCTTGGCAGAGAATAGAAACACAAACACTCCTAGGGCTCCCAGTAAGGCAAATCCCGCTTTATCAAGACTGAAGAAGTCACACAAAGGCGTTAAACATCAAGCAGTCACTAGGATCCCACTACAAGGCCTATACGGACTGTGTCTCCAGATACTTGGATACACTCTTGTGCAATATTGGCTAGACACTCTACAATGAATCTCCAGGCCAGATCCTAAGTGCACCCCCTTGGCTAGGCTCAAAACTGCTTCCAGGAAAAATAGGCTTCCCAGTTCCCTTTAGGCTGGGACCTCAATAAATTCTCTGCAATAGGCCCCCCAGCTCCCACTGAACTGGGATCTAGATGAGTTATCTTCAAGCTTCAGCTAGTCTGCACAGAAGGGAAGCAGCCCTTCAGGCTGCAGTCTCCTCCTCCAGGATAAGAACCCTGCTGCTCAGCTCTAAGCCTCAGACTATTTAACTGCTTCTCATCCACCTACTGGGCACTTCTCCCCAGGGAGAAGTAGTTGAGCCTGCAGTCTGTGAAACCCAGAGCAGTCAAAACTAATCATACACTGCTCCATCATTACCTGAACCTCTCTAGCAATCTATTCTAGGAGAGTATGTATGTACGTGCAGGGGTGGGTGGCGCTGCCTATCACCTGCCTATCACCTGCCTATCACCTGGAGAGTGACCTACAGTGATGACTTACAGTTAAAAGTGCAAGTCCTAGTTGGACCACTATGTGGTGTAAGCTGGGACTAAATTATGTGTATTATTATGTGACACTACCTATTCCCTTTGGTAACAAGGGAGAGAAAAGGGGAATTGTTTGTGCAGATTAATCTCAAAAAACTGTGTAAAGGTGCTCATATATAAGGTAACTTAAACCTTATTAACCATATTACATTCAAAAATTCATACAAAGTTATTAGGTGGTGAAAAATAAACTGAAAATAAACTAAAATATCTTGTGAGTTCATCAATGAATTAGTTAAAGTCTTTTGTGCAAACCAATCATAAATTAAAAGTATATCAATTCAATCTGTTGTGCTAATCGCATGTGAGACAATCCAAAGTGACTTGTGCAAATTCCTGTGTAAACAGCATGAGGTGACGTTCGTGCTCCCCTTCAGTTCCCCACTCACTAGATTCTCATACCCCTACAGGGGTGAACCGCATAAGTTGGGGGTTTTGCTGGAGCTGTCTTCCTCCTTACTGAATCCAACCATAGGGTGTCCTAGGCTTATGTTCCTGCTGGGGATGAGCAATGATGGATGTGGCTGACAGTTCCTGGATGGTCGCCTTCTCCGTAGCACTTCAGGCCCATGGGGTATTCTAGTATGGATGGAAGAGACGGGCACTCATAGTGAAGTTCCACGGGTCTGGCGTCCGGACTGGTGGAACTCATGCTGAACAGGAACTTTTGTACTGTGTCATTGGAAATATTTTTCCGGCAACTGGCTTTGCTGCATTGGTTTTTATTTTTATTTTATCTTATACAATAAATTGGAGAAAAATGTTTAAGGAACTTCACTGTGAGTGCCCGTCTCTTCCATACAAGAATACCCCATGGGCCTGAAGTGCTTCGGAGAAGGCGACCATCTAGGAACTAGCCTTACCTAAGCGCGGTACCCACCATTTATAACTATTCCAAGAGGGTGCTACAATTACTGTAGATCTTGTGACATTCTATACAGGGATAAAGCTGAATTTCTGATATACAGGGGGTCCCCGAGTTACGAACTCGTTAGGGACTGTCTTCCTGTTCATAAATCGGAAATGTTCGTAAGTCGGCCGCGCCGGCGCAGAACGACAATTACGGACATTTCCGATGTTCCGTCTAATGCCGTTCTGCACATGCGCGGCAAAATGCGGACATTTCCGATGTTTGCCGTCATTTTCCGAGGCTCTGTCTGACCGCGCATGTGCAGAATGGCCGAAGGTCCGCGGAAAATGGCAGAGGGTCCCCGCAGCGCCCGGTTCGTAAGTAGGAGAGGTTCGTAGGTCGGGCATTCGTAAGTCGGGGACCCCCTGTAATTGGTTGTCTTTTGTAACCCCAGTTTTGGTGGTGCTGTTCAGAATATATGGTCCTTTCACTAAACTGAGTAATTATAGAAGTGCTTGTTATCTCATATTATAATTTTATCATAAATGCATTTGGTTGCTATGTGATAATTCTGCCTACACATCTGCAATGCTTTTTTCATAAAATAGGTATTTATTGTAAGCTGTCACGTTGGGGAGAGTTCTCTTTACTTTCTGACATGACATACAACAGTAAGTAAGAGGAAATGTTTGGAAAGTGAGGGGAAATTCCCTCTTATTCCCCGTACACACGGTCGGAAATTCAGACGGAAAAAGTCTGATCGGATTATGCTGTTGGAAAATCCGATCGTGTGTGGGCTCTATCGGACTTTTTCCGTCGGAATTTCCAATGGAAAAAGTTTGAGAGCTGGATCTAAAATTTTCCGACAACAGACACTCAGACTTTTTCTGATCGTGTGTAGAGAATTCCGACGCACAAAGTGCCGCGCATGCTCAGAAGAAATTTGGAGACGAAAGCTATTGGCTACTGGCCTCTATGTAGTCCCGTCGCATGTGCTGTACGTCACCTCGTTTGGAACGATCTGATTTTCCAACAACTTTGTGCGACCGTGTGTATGCAAGACAAGTTTCGGCCAAAATCCTACGGAAAAAATCCTACGGATTTTGTGGTCGGAATGTCCGACCGTGTGTACAAGGCATTAGACATTTGTCATCAGGAGTAGTCCCCTTTATTTTTATTCTGGCAACAGCTGTATTTATTTATTTCTCACCAAAAAGGCAAAAAAAAAAGCTGACAACACTTCCCCATTCTATCCATATGTAGCATCCCCTTACCCTTAGGCAAGCATTTCAAACCTCTTCCTAAACTTAGGAAGAGAAGGCTTAGTGCACAGGATACCTGAAATGTGAACAAAAATGCAAACTCCAGGCCTCTACTTATGCCGCGTACACACGATCGGAAATTCGGCCAGCAAAAGACAGATGGGAGCTTTTGGTCGGAAAATGCGACCGTGTGTATGCTCCATCGAACTTTTGCTGGCCGAATTCCAGCCAGCAAAAGATTGATAGCATGTTCTCAATTTTTCGGTTGGAAAAAGTTCTGATCGGAAATTCCGATCGTCTGTAGTAATTCCGACGTGCAAAATTCCTGCGCATGCTCGGAAACAATTTGACGCATGCTCGGAAGCATTGAACTTAATTGTCTCGGCTTGTCGTAGTGTTGTACGTCACCGCATTCCTGACGGTCAAACGTTCAGCGAACTTTTGTGTGACCGTGTGTATGCAAGCCAAGCTAGAGCCTCAAATCCAAGATTTTTCTGATGGAAAATACGCTCGTGTGTACGTGGCATTACAGTCTATCCAGAAGAGAGGACATTTTCCAAAACTGCCACTCTGTACTCTGCAAAATGTCGAGTAACTTTTAGGTAGCACATGTACCCTCTGGATGAGCCACCAGAACTTCCTGCAATGTACCCTGAAAGTAGGTTCTACTGTACCTAGCTCTCCAGGACCCTATGCAGCAGCTACGTTTTCTCCCCTGGTGTTCCAATTCTGGTAATCCATAATTCTTAGGCCTCCGACCCAGGCCTCTCCTCTGACATAGGCTCAGACCTCATTAATACATCCTCCTTTTTTGGCAGCAGCTTCCAGAAGGTCCCCCAAAAATATTTATGCCCTCCCATAGCATGCGCTGTTGGAAATCTCATAGTGGTTGACCGGGGACATAAATATTCATAAATCATGATTATTGTATCTTCCCACACTAATGCCAGACAATCCACAACAGTAGGCAGAAGTAAACAATACAATTGAGCTTAGAGCAAACCAAACAGCAGAACTATAACAATCCAAGCTCAGGCCAACCACAACCCAGCAGTATTATATTTAGGCTAGGGATATCACTGCTTAGGACAGGACCCCTACAGATAACAAAAAAAAAACATTTTTGACTAGAGATACACTTGAAAAAAAAATGTGTATTTTAAAACTAAGAGCATTTACAAATGCGCTTATTCTTTTTATAGTACCCCTTCCTTCCACTCCGTCAGTGCATACTTACCTTCATCTGTGACCATAGCTTCCTGCAGTACCTCTATCCCTCTGAGAAAAAAAAGATCTGGCCATGCCTGCACAGAAGATCCCCATAGATTTATACTGGGCCTTCTCCCACATGTTGTTTTGTGGTACAAGCATAAATCAGTCAAGTAAATAACAGGAGACTACATCTAAATGTACCACCTTAATCAGTGAATACTCAGTAAGCCCAAATTAAAAAGTGCTCACCTTAAAAGTTAACTGAGTCACAATTTACAGTATATTGCACGAATGCTTAATCATAAGTAACGCCTTTATTGAGATGTTGTATAAGATTAATCTACTCCGTCTACTAAGTTGTGTTAGCCCTGAAGGTGCACATTGGGTAAACACTTTCCAATAATATCCCCAGGTTGATGGAAAGGCAACTTTATTTGCTAGCTTAAAATCAGATGAAAAGCCAAATAGACTGTATGGAAACTTTCAGGAGTTACTTTATCCCAAATGTCAATTGCATTGTTCAGAATATTCACAGGCACGGATTCATCAAATGCTAGTAAACTCAACAGTGTCCCTTCTGTAGAAATCCCTCAACATTGCATGCTAATTAGCACTTGACTACTGAACTATAATTACAAATCTTACTTCACTGCATTCCTAGATTACCATTCAATTTAGGAAACTTCTGGCCTCAAAATCCACAACTTGCCAGTACTGATTGTATATCCTAACATGTGTCCCAACCAGTGTTGGTCATCTTACTTTAAAAAAGTAATTAGTTAAGTTACAAATTACTTCTCCCAAAAAGTAATTGCGTTAGTAACTCAGTTACTACATTGGAAAAGTAATTAGTTATGCAGCAAAGTAACTGACTTTTTTTTTAAATATTCTATACTAAATTAACTAAGTGTAACTAAGGGGCGGGTCTAGTATTACTGTAACCAAGGGGCGCATTTATTATTATTGTTATATATCGTGTAACCAAGGGGCTGCTCTATTATTACTCTAACCAAGGGGCAGATCTGTTATAGCGTGTAAGCAAGTGACGGGTCTATTATTATTATATCGTGTAAGGGGCGGGTCTATTATTATTATTATATCGTGTAAGGGGCGGATGGCTACAGAAGAGGACGAATGGTAAATTAATGGGCAGCGCTCGATATATAACAATAATAATAAATGCGCCCCTTGGTTACAGTAATACTAGACCCGCCCCTTACTTACACGATAGACGCCCCTTGCATAGTAGCACGAGCATCGGGAGCGTGCGGCATCGCCTTGTACAATTACATGTTAACTGCACCTGCGCGGTGTAGAGTTCACTCAGAGCTGTTTAGGTTCGGCAATTTTCGGAAGCTCCATAGTCCTTCGTACTGCGCAAGCCCTGCGCCTGCGCAGTACAGGGGGTCCTTATCCAGCGGGGGAACTTTTTCGGCAGGACACCGGAATTACACTACTGCCATCTAGTGGCGGTAAATGTAATTGGGGTAACTAAGCCAAAGTAATGGGAACTGAGTTACCGTGAGGGGAAAAGTAATCAGTTAGATTACTCGTTACCCTCTAAAGTAACTGCGTTAGGTAACTCAGTTTATTTTAACTCAGTTACTTACATCACTGGTCCCAACCTACCTACCATTCTCCCAGCCAGAGACGCCTGCCTGGGGAGCAATACAAAATAGTGCAGTTTATACAGGGCCGGCCCTACCATGGATTAAGAGTCAATGGCACCCCAATGTGTTTTCTTAAAGCAGCATGTTTTTTTTATGCGGTGTGGGCACGTGTGCAATTTATATGCACCGACTCCCGTACCCACACTGATGTGAACCTAGCCAAATTTTTGGTGGACATGTTTTTTTTATTTTTGCCATTTCATGCTTGGACCCAGGCAGCACAATGTCTTGGGCCAGCCCTGAGTCTATAAGTATGAAGATCTTAAAAAATTATCCAATGGTCACGTAGCAATTTACATGCAGTGGTTTGTTATCTTTCTTCAACAAACTGAAAATATTGATTTTGACAGCATTTACAACCCACTTAAAATAAAATCACAACCACTGCCTATGTAGTTACATGTATTACTGCTTTTTCACCATCCGGTATATTATTTTTTGTTGTAGACATTCACTCCACTACAACGGACCCTGGGTTTCCCAAAAATGCCAGCACGAATGACCCAGAAGTTAAGAAAGCAGTAAGGATAACCGTGTATGCCTACAACAACATGTCCAATGATGCTTTCCTATTTAAAGATCTGGAGATAGAGAAAGCTATGATACAGGTAAGAATACTGGACTAGTTCTTCAATCAGTTATAAAACTGAATACATATGTCATCAGAGCACAAAGTCAGTATCTGGTTTTCTTCTGTAGGTTGTGAAAGGTATAAAATATATGCTGAGAACTAAACTAGCAAGGACAGTTTGTTACAAGAGCATGAAGGATGTTTTGGACGAGTGTGACTTCCAACCAACAAAGCCACTGAAGCAGGTATGCTATAACCTTTAGACGGGTATAAAAATAAGAGAGGTGAAATGGCTTTTTTATGGTAGTGATTATCATATCAATTACAGTCAGAAAAAGACAAGATGTTAAACCAGTCTTTCTCAGATAGAGTTCTATGGAACCCTAGGGTTCCTCCAGAGGTTACCTATCTGTAAGGGGGCCTTCTTCCATTAACCACCTATGTAAGGAGTATTCTTCCCATTAATCACCATTGTAATGGGGGATTCCTCTAATTGACCGCCATTGTAATGCTTCATTCACTGACTATCACTGTAATGGGGCCCTTCTTTTACTGAGAATAAGTGTAAATGGGCTCTTCTCCCACTGACCACAATTGTATGGTGGTTCTGACCACTAATTCACAGGGTTCCTTTTCTACTGACCATCAATGTAAGGGGATACTTCACTCCCTACCAATGCAAAGATCTCTTGTCCACTGACCATTAATGTAAGGGTCCCATTTCCACTGATCACCAATGCAAAGGGCACATTTTCACTGACCATTAATGTAAGGGGGCATTTTCCTACTGGCCATCAAGGAAACAATACAATTGTCTGCCTTTTTTTCTGGCCAAATTTTCTATTTAATTTCATTGTTACTGCTGAAAATTATTTAGTCATAAAGGGTAGTTGTCAAATATAGTAATATATAAGTAAGATATAGTAATTATTCCCTGAGAAACGAAAGGGTTCCTCCCTGGTAAAAAGGTTTCAGTTAGCCCCCGTACACGCGGTCGGAAATTCTGACGGAAAATGTCCGATTGGACCATGTTGTCGGAAAATCTGCCCGTGTGTGGGCTCCATCTGACTTTTTCCGTCGAAATTCCGACGGAAAATGTCCGATTGGACCATGTTGTTGGAAAATCTGCCCGTGTGTGGGCTCCATCTGACTTTTTCCGTCAGAATTTCCGACGGAAAAAATTTGAGATCTTGCTCTCAAATTTTCCGAAAACAAAATCAGATCGGACTTTTTCCGATCGTATGTAGAGAATTCCGATGGACAAAGTGCCGCGCATGCTCAGATCAAATTACGAGACCAAAGCTATTGGCTACTAGCCTCTACGTAGTTCCGTTGTACGCAACGTACGTCACCACATTCAGAATGATCAGATTTTCCGACAACTTTGTCCAACCTTGTGTATGCAACACCAGTGTCGGACAAAATCCGTCAGAAAAAATGCGACGGATTTTGTGGTCGGAATTTCCGACCGTGTGTACGGGGGCTTACTCATACCGTGAAACTGATGTACAAATGTTCTGTGTGAATGGCGGCAATTGTGGGAAATTCACAGCCATTGTCATGTGCTCCCTTACACAAGGGAACTGGAGTGGCTGAATTCCTTGACTTTGACTATTTTTAATCCTTATGCTTCTAGCATTAGTAAATATATAGTAAAATATATTATATTTACTTGTGTTAACCTTTAATTTCAAATTGAATCAGTTACTTCCTGGTTTCCATGCCTAGGCAATTAATGTCATACATCCCAGGAGTCGTCATGCCTGAGCTAAGGGCAGATTGATTCCATCTGGAAGTAAATGCTACATGAATCATCTGCCCTTACTCAGGATGGCCGTAGCCAGTAATGTTGGGGGTTTTTCTCAAAGTGAATTCTCAACAAAATAAACCATTGGGACATGGATGGATTGAAAAGTTTGCTTCGACTATTAAAAAATAGCATTTTGGATTTGTGGTGCTCAGATGCTGTAAAGTTACGCTTTAAGTATTGCATTTACTACAGAGGCCTACACATCTGTTCAAAATAAATGACAACTAAGAAGGAAAGAGGAACAGAGGGATTTGGTTCCAAATGAGGGGCAGTTGGGAGGTATGGGAGGTACGATGTATGCATGTTTTTCTAACTTAAACCTGTCATAGTCTTCAGGTAATATTCTGAAAATAAAGTGCAGATGTTAAAAAAGTCTGAAAATTGCTTTTTAAATCACATTAACATGTTAAAGGTTATAAAAAATATATATATATATATATATATATATATATATATATATATATATATATATATATATATATATATATATGAATCCAGAATGTCCAGCGCTTTAAATATCCAATTTCATTTCCCCAAAAATTCTCAAGACTCTTATCAGATGACCCAAACATAAGAAAATGGGTCCAAAAAAGCTTCTGTGTTTTCTTTATTTAATATTCTTATTTCCTCCGGTATGTTAAAAAAAAAAAAGAACACTCGTATAAGGCTATACCTTCAATATTATTATTTATATATTTATATTAATGTGCACACATGTGCGTGCATTCAACAGTGATCTGTGACCGAATCTCCCCTATCTCATTTCAAATAATTTCTTCCAGCCTTAGGCTCCATTCACACATAATCGCGGGCGGAATCAGCGCAATTCCATCCTGCTATTTTAAATTGCTGCACAACACGGGACATTTTTGCAATGTCATTACTTCTAATGGCACCCCAATCATGCAGTGATTTTGCCACGATTGTCGCACGACAAATCGCAGCAAAATCGTGCAAACAAAATCGTGGGATGCGTGTCGCCAAAAAGAAGTTCCGGAATGGCGCCTGAATCCTCCTCGTGGCAGCATTTCCCAAGAATAGAAAAACTTAATAGTGTAGTATATCCAAAACAAACATATATACACGGTATTGTCAAAAGTATTGGAACGCCTGCTTTTACACGCACATGAACTTTAATGGCACCCCAGTCTGAAGGGTTCAATATTGAGTTGGCCCACCCTTTGCAGCTATACCATTCTTCCAGAAGTGCATTTGTGACTTCAGGCACTGATGTGGACGAGAAGACCAGGCTCACATTCTCGGCTCTAATTCATCCCAAAGGTGTTCTATTGGGTTGAGGTCAGGACTCTGTGCTGGCCAGTATACTTGTACATTGAATACTTTTTTATTATTATTTAATCCAATAAAATTATATTGAACCCCCAAAAAAACAACATGGAAAAATTATGTAATAACAAATGTCATCCTCATCAAGCAAAAGATGCTAAATGGATTATACAGTACATATCTTTTTGGGTCATTATGGGTTTGCCTAAAATAATCTACAACCAAAATATATCTTTTTTTCTGTCTGCTCTGAAGGGGAGATTCCCCATCACTTCCTTAACCAAGTACACAACAGAAAGTTAGTGGAAATCTCTTTAAAGTTGAAATCTGTTCTCAGACAGTTGTAACTAGAACAGTGAAGCCCCTGCATTTTGTAATTCCTATCACCTTTTGTTTCAGTGATTATCAGTCTAATAGGAATGGTGAATCTCCCAAGCAGGTACACAGCAGTAATGCCGCGTACACACGAGCGGAATGTCCGACAGAAAAAGTCAGATGGAATCTTTTCATCGTATATTCCGATCGTGTGTGGGCCTCATCTGACTTTTTTTTTCGAAAAGTCTAACGGATCTAGAAATAGAACATGTTTTAAATATTTCTGACGAACCAAAAACGACGCACGCTCTGAAGCAAGTACGAGACGGCAGCTATTGGCTACTGGCTATTGAACTTCCTTTATCTAGTCCCGTCGTACGTGTTGTATGTCACTGCATTCTAGACGGTCGGAATTTGGTGTGATCGTGTGTAGGCAAGACAGTTTCAGCGGAACTCCGTCGGAAAAACCTTTGGAGTTTATTCCGACGGGAAAACCGGCCGTGTATACGCGGCATAAAAGCCTAGGAGAGGTTCCTTCCCTACCACACCCAAAAATTAAAACTGAAAGTTTTGCCTAGAAACAAATACACTCATCCATAGTGAAAGCATGGAAAACTAACTCTCTTTGCATGCAAACTGTCAAACAAAGAGTGACACAAGCCATGGTACATGCAAAGACTGAAGCGATTTATATAGACAAAATCCTCAAATTTGAATCCATGGATAGTTCATTATCTTCCACCAGGTACAAATAAATCATTGATATAGACACAAAGAAATATGATTTCTACTATACCACAAAATATTACTCTCTGGAAGGTTTTTTCTTCCTCCCCTTTCCCATTACTAACCTTCCCCTTTCCCTACCCCTTTTTATAGTACAAATAGGGGTAGAAAATATGTTCACTTATTTTTCAGGGAATACCAAGCCATATAGACGGATCTTGGCCCTGATTGTAGTTTATAATCCATTATTGTTTCATAATACCTTATATTATTTATTTAATCATTACCCCCTTTTTTAGCATTTAGCATCCATAATTATACCTGACTATTGATATAATAATTGTCATTTCATTTCTATTTTGTATATTTTTATTTTATTTTTATTTTTTTTAATATGAATATTCTAACACAATACATTATTTATTATATGATATAATTTATCGTTATTTTACTAGCTCTTATTTACACAAGAAGTTTTATTGTATGCTTTGACTTTATCTTGTGAAACTTGTTTTTTACAATACTGACTTATTGTAATTTATTATAATCTATAAAATAAAATTATTCAACAAGAAAAATACTAAAAAAATAAATAAATACACTCTATTGCTTCATTAATGTTTCCTTCTCTATTTAGATCTTCACATGCTACTCAGAAGTGTGGAAGATTAGCTGGCAGCACATTGAAAAAGTATCCATCCTGAAATGTTCGGAAGATGCATCTTCTCACAGACCTCCAAACTACAGACCTTTTCTTTAGAGTTTTTCTATCTGTTGTCATATAATACCCAAGGACAGCAATGTAATGTTTACTGTACATGTGATAACATTTCAGAGGTCCAGGAGCATTCAGCGCAGATCTTGGTGTTATTAGCATGGTAAAGAGTCAGTCAATGGAGGTGGCATAAGACAGTTCAAAGAGAGAACACAATGTCTTTTGCATTTTTATTAACCACCTCAGTACAGTGCATTTTCACCCCCTTCCTGACCAAGCCATTTTTCAGCTTTCAGCGCTGTCACACTTTGAATGACAATTGTGCAGTCACACAACACTGTACCCAAATAAAATTGTTATCTTTTTTTCCCCACAAATAGAGCTTTCTTTTGGTGGTATTTGATCACCTCTGCGTTTTTTATTTTTTGCGCAATAAACAAAAGAAGAGCGACAAATTAAAAAAAATATATATATCTTTTACTTTTTGCTATACTAAATATCCCCCAAAAATATATAAAAAAAATTTTTTTTCCTCAGTTTAGGCTGATACGTATTCTTCTACATATTTTTGGTAAAAAAAAAATCGCAATTAGCGATTATTGATTAGTTTGCGCAAAAGTTATAGCGTTTACAAAATAGGGGATAGTTTTATAGCATTTTTATTAATATTTTTTTTTTACTAGTAATGGCGGCAATCTGCGATTTTTATTGTGACTGCGACATTATGGCGGACACATCGGACATTTTTGACACATTTTTGGCACCATTGTCATTTATACAGCAATCAATGCTATTTAAATGCATTGATTCCTGTATAAATGACACTGGCAGTGAAGGGGTTAACCACTAGGGGGCGGGGAGGGGTTAATTATGTTCCCTGGGAGAGATTCTTACTGTGGGGGGAGGAGACTCACAAGGGGAGGAGACCGATCTGTGTTTCTCTGTACAGAGAACACACCATCGGCTCCTCTCCTCTGACAGGACCGTTGATCTGTGTGTTTACACACACAGATCCACGGTCCCGCTGTGTTACCGGGCAATCGCGGGTGCCCAGCAGACATCGCGGCCGCTGGGCACACGCATCGGGTGCCCAGTGACACGGCGAGCGCACGCGAGCTCCCTGGAGTGCACTGAAGGGGAGGACGTCATATGACGCCCTCCTGCGCTGAGAGCTGCGCCGCCTGGCCGTCAATTGACAGCCGGCGGTCGCAAGGTGGTTAATTAGCCTAACAGTCTTGTACCTAATGCGCAGTGTTGCCAACCTACCAGACTGAAATTTACTGACATGACACCCAAAATTTCCTGGCACAGTCAAGTTTTTACTGGCATTTCCAAAATTACAGTTTTAAGTGCATATTTTAGTATTTAGGCTACAAACAAGCACAATATGCAATTAGCAATGTGATTTAAGGTAGATATTTAGGCAAAAAATATATTTCTTATTTTTTTTCGATATAGTAAGTAAGTAGCTCAGGGACAGGACTGAGGAGGGCAATTAGAATAGGAAGGCATACACACACACACACACACACACACACACACACACATGAAGTTGACTCTAGGTCCCTTCAGTCCACTCCAGTCTAAACAGCACTGACAGTCTCGCTCCCGACATGCCCTGCTCCTGTCCTGCAGACCCGCACACGAGGCTCTGGCCGCTCTGTATGGCTCCCTTGTACCATGACATCACACGACACGCTCGGGCACTGCCTCCACCAGGGCTGGTCGAACACACTGTAGCAGGGACTTAGATGGACTCGGCCGGCTCTGGACCGAGCCGAACACCACAGCCATATTATTAGCAGGAGAACATTGCCTGTTTTTTACTGACTGCCAGTAAAAATACTGACGGTTGGCAACACTGCTAGTGCGTCACACAGGCCTGGTGCCAAATGCACGTTATTAGTAGAATTAAATACACCAAACCTTTTGTGTATATATACCGTACACACATATGTGAGCATTGCAAAAAGTAAAGTCGGCCATAGATGGTTTGAATCTCGGCCGGTTCAGCAGGAACTGGCCGAGATTCAAACCCAGTATGGGCAGCCTGAATGTACTCAAGTTGATTGATTAACTTGGATACAACTAGCCTGTCAGATTTTACATGTGATTATTGTTAGCGACTGTTATAGCCACTAGAAATAATCACTGTGTTCCCCCGACAGGAACACTTCCCCTTCCAGGAGAACGCAATGGCTCCACGGGAGGGATTCGAGCGATCTTCCTTCCTGCAACCCGCAGGAAAGAAATTTGCTCTGTCTATGGCCGGCCTTACACATGATACACACCAAAAGCAACCAGCCACTTGCTATTTGGAAAAGGATTTGTTTTAATTAGTTGCTTTGTATAACTGTATTTTGCACATATTCATTTGTCTTACTTTACAGGCCTGATTGCCAAAGTCAGTGAGCCTAAGACCCCATACACACTATACAACTTCTGTTGTCTGATTTCCTTAAAGCCTCATACACACGATCGGACCGTGGACCAACTTTCCTGTGGATTTTTGTCCAAAGGGCGTTGGCCCCAAGTTGGCATTGCATACACACGGAAGGACTTTTTTCAGCCAACTTTCACCAAATCACTTGGTTTTTCTGCTCTTTACCGCCACCTTTGGTCAACTTCTGTATTGTTGTCTGATCTTTTGCATTGGTTCTGCATTGGTTTGTACAAAAGTCCGTTGGTTTTGTGTACACATGGTCGGACTTTGGTCCATCGGACTTTTGTTGGCAGAAAGTTGGTCCGTTCGCACAGCCAACAAAAGTCCGATGAAACTTGGAAAAAGTTGGTCCGATGGAGCGTACACACGGTCGGATGTTGGTCCAAAACAGCTAATTTGCATGTTGGTTGTCAAAAAGTCTGATCGTGTGTACGGGCCTTTAAGGCCCATACACACGATCGGACTTTTTGACAACCAACATGCAAATTAGCTGTTTTGGACCAACATCCGACCGTGTGTACGCTCCATCGGACCAACTTTTTCCAGGTTTCATCTGACTTTTGTTGGCTGTGCAAACAGACCAACTTTCTGCAAACAAAAGTCAGATGGACCAAAGTCCGACCGTGTGTACACAAAACCAACGGACTTTTGTACAAACCAATGCAGAACCAATGCAAAAGATCAGACAACAATACAGAAGTTGACCAAAGGTGGCGGTAAAGAGCAGAAAAACCAAGTGATTTGGTGAAAGTTGGCTGAAAAAGTCCTGCCGTGTGTATGCAATACCAACTTGGGGCCAACGCCCTTTGGACAAAAATCCACGGGAAAGTTGGTCCACGGTCCGATCGTGTGTATGAGGCTTTAGATTTACTAAAACCTTGTAGTGCAAGGGGCTGCCTGATTGCACACAAATTGAAACTCTTAAAGCGGTTATGCACACATTTTTCCTAGTTAAGCTCACTTGTTTCCAAATCTAGCCCAGAGTGCTCAATGGACATTTTTTTTTTGAGCGTACCTTCAGATCGTGGCCTTGTGTATATTCCCTTTGTTATCTGTCTGCGGCTGTGGGCGGGGATTTTGCGGGTATCCGCATCATTTCCTGTCCCCGTCGCACTTTCTCCTGGGATCTCGTGTCATTCATCCCAGGAGTCAGTGCGGAGAGCCGCGGCAAAATCTTGTGGGATTTCAACGGACGTGACGCTTCACATCACAACGGGGACGGGAACTTCCTAAGACGCCACCCGTTGTGATGGCAACAGAGCTATTTACGCCGCTCTGCGCAGTTGCCACTGCGCATGCGTTGGAACGAGCAAGGCATGCTGATACATACACATTACTGGAACAAGGAAGTGATTGATTGTGGGCTTCAAATGCCCACAAGCAAGATGAAAACTACTGTTCATTATTATTATAAGTTACGATTTGATCGAAAAACGTACATGGAGACCGGAAATGACCCATAAAAGTGAGTGTGATATTAGAAAGAATAAAATTTTAAACTGTTAGAAAAAAAATAAAATAATAATTTGTGTGTGCAGAACCGCTTTAAGGTTTGACCTCATATTATATGTTTTTTTTAAATCTGAAGGAACAAATCTACAGAAAATTGTTTTAGACTCCTGGGATGGTGGGATGGAATTGGAGCCCAGGAGACAAGGCTAATGGTGACTTACTTGATCCACTGCAGATGACAATTCATTACAACACGCGGGCAACAACAGTAGCACCCAGTTCAGAACCCCAGTCTGTGCCCCCCTCCTCCATACACATCTTCCCTTATCTTTACTCCAGGCTTCCAAAAACACGCTCTGGCAATTGTGTGTGACCAGGGGGAGAAGATTATGCTGCATGCTGGAGGCTCCGAGACAAAACCGGATTATTCCCAGCTATGCCTTTTTGGTAAAATAAGGAATTTTCTGTTATGTACTAACCTTCCTAAATGCAATGTCGGCTAATATAACTACGTACAGTATCTGTGAACTTGATGACTGAACTGCTTCAGCTAACAAGGTTATTCTGACATTTTGTTTTTCTCAAACAGTTCCTGTGAAAATGTATTAAAAGGTCTGTACGGTACGTGCGCCTTGTTTTCAGAAAGATCCCTAAATGGCAGTCATGATTCCCACTGACATTAGAATGTAGAAGTCATCATCTTACAATAACATCATTACACACCTGCTCTATGTGTGGTGTGATGCCATTTACAGTCTATGGCACCCCAATGCACTGTACAGTAGAGGGCAACACATGGCACACTGCAGCGCACACACAGTGTTTTGTGGTGCACCAAGTTGCTAAAATAGGGTCATGTGCATAAAAATACAAATATTACCAAAAGTATTGGGATGTCTGCCTTTTCATGCACATGAACTTTAATGGCATCTCTGTCTTAGTCCGTAGGGTTCAATATTGAGTTGGCCCACCCTTTGCAGCTAAAACAGCTTCTGTGCAGGCCAGTCAAGTTCCTCCACCCCAAACTTGCTTATCTATGTCTTTATGGACCCTTGCTTTGTGCACTGGTCCAAATCATTTGGTGGAGGGGGGATTAGGGTGTGGGGTTTTTCTTTCAGGGGTTGGTCTTGGCCCATTACTTCCAGTGAAGGGAACTCTTAAGGCGTCAGCATACCAAGACATTTTGGACAATTTCATGCTCCCAACTTTGCAGGAACAGTTTGGGGATGGCCTCTTCCTGTTCCAACATGACTGTGCACCAGTGCACAAAAAAGGTCCATAAAGACATGGATGAGCGAGTTTGGGGGGAGGGGCTTGACTGGCCTGCACAGAGCCCTGACCTCAACCCCATAGAATACCTTTGGGATGAATTACAGCGGAGACTGCGAGCCAGGCCTTCTCGTTCAACATCAGTGCCTGACCTCACAAATGCGCTTCTGGAAGAAAGGTCAAATATTACCATAGGCACACTCCTAAACCTTGTGGACAGCATTTTCAGAAGAGTTAAAGCTGTTATAGCTGTAAAGGGTGGGCCAACTCAATATTAAACCCTATGGATTAAGACTTGGATGCCATTAAAGTTCATGTGCGTGTAAAGGCAGGCGACCCAATACTTTTGACAATATAGTATATGTGTTATAACTACCGCAACCAATCGCTAAAGTCTGAACGGGCCCTAAAGGTATTCTTTGAGCATGCATTAGACCCTCAATTGTACACAGAGGAGGAGTAACTGTGTAGTGCTGCAATACATATTAGCAGTCTAAAGAGCCATGACAGATTTTGGTGAGGTGACAGCGAGGTGATGTTTGATATTCTCTATGGAAAAGCAGACTGGAATGGTTTTAAAATGTAACAATTTACAAAATATGTGCAAGTGATAATGTGCAATTGCAATTCTCAGGTATTACTTTTAAGATTTAGACTCTTGTTTCAAATATCAAGCTGTGTATGGGCAACCTAACACATGTACACAATCTAAGGGCAATTTGAAGTAGAAGCAAATAAACCTATTCCAATTGGCTGTACAACCTTCTATGTTTGGGAATACAGTTGCAATAAAAAGTATGTGAACCCTTTTGGAATGATATGGACTTCTGCACAAATTGGTCATAAAATGTGATCTGATCCTCATCTAATGCCGTGTACACATGATTGGAATTCTCGTCGGAAAAAGCTCTGATGGTTTTCCCAACGGAATTCCGCTCAAACTGTCTTGCCTACACATGGTCACACCAAATTCCGACCGCCAAGAACACGGTGACGTACAACACTACGACAAGCTGACGAAGTTCAATGCTTCCGAGCATGCGTCTAAATGTTTCCGAGCATGCGTAGGAATTTTGCGCGTCGGAATTGCTACAGACGATCAGAATTTCTGATAGAAACCTTGCTGGCGGAAATTCGGCCAGCAAAATTCCGATGGAGCCTACACAAAGTCGCATTTTCCGATGAAAAGCTCTCATTGGTCTTTTGCTGGCCGAAATTCCGATCGTGTGTACGCGGCATTAGTCACAACAATAGACAATCACAGTCTGCTTAAACTAATAACACACACACAGAATTAAATGTTACCATGTTTTTATTGAACACACCATGTACACATTCACAGTGCAGGTGAAAAAAGTATGTGAACCCTTGGATTTAATAACTGGTTGAACCTCCTTTGGCAGCAATAACTTCAACCAAATGTTTCCTGTAGTTGCAGATCAGACGTGCACAACGGTCAGGAGTAATTTTCGACCATTCCTCTTTACAGAACTGTTTCAGTTCAGCAATATTCTTGGGATGTCTGGTGAATCACTTTCTTGAGGTCATGCCACAGCATCTCAATCGGGTTGAGGTCAGGACTGACTGGGCCACTCCAGAAGGCGTATTTGTATGTGTAAGCCATTCTGTTGTTGATTTACTTCTATGCTTTGGGTCACTGTCCTGTTGCAACACCCATATTCTGTTGAGCTTCAACTGGTGGACAGATGGCCTTAAGTTCTCCTTCAAAATGTCTTGATAAACTTGGGAATTGATTTTTCCCTCGATGATAGCAATTCGTCTAGGCTCTGACGCAGCAAAGCAGCCCCAAACCATGATGCCCCCACCACCATACTTCACAGTTGGGATGAGGTTTTGATGTTGGTGCGCTGTGCCTCTTTTTCTCCACACATAGTGTTGTGTGCTTCTTCCAAACAACTCAACTTTGGTTTCATCTGTCCACAGAATATTTTGCCAGTACTTCTGTGGAACATCCAGGAGCTCTTGTGCAAACTGTAAACATGCAGCAATGTTTTTTTTGGACAGCAGTGGCTTCCTCTGTGGTATCCTCCCATGAAATCCATTCTTGTTTAGTGTTTTACGTATTGTAGATTCGCTAACAAGGATGTTAGCATATGCCAGAGACTTTTGTAAGTCTTTAGCTGACACTCTAGGATTCTTCTTCACCTCATTGAGCAGTCTGCGCTGTGCTCTTGCAGTCATCTTTACAGGACGCCCACTCCTAGGGAGAGTAGCAGCAGTGCGGAACTTTCTCCATTCATAGACAATTTGTCTTACCGTGAACTGATGAACAGCAAGGCTTTTGAAGATACTTTTATAACCCTTTCCAGCTTTATGCAAGTCAACAATTCTTAATTGTAGGTCTTCTGAGAGCTCTTTTGTGCGAGGCATCATTCACATTAGGCAATGCTTCTTGTGAAAAGCAAACCCAGAACTGGTGTGTGTTTTTTATAGGGCAGGGCAGCTGTAACCAACACCTTCAATCTCATTTAATTGATTGGACTCCAGTTGGCTGACACCTCACTCCAATTAGCTCTTGGAGATCTCATTAGTCTAGGGGTTCCGATACTTTTTCCACCTGCACTGTGAATGTTTACATGGTGTGTTCAATAAAAACATGGTAACATTTAATTATTTGTGTGTTATTAGTTCAAAGCAGACTGTGATTGTCTATTGTTGTGACTTAGATGAAGATCAGATCACATTTTATGACCAATTTGTGCAGAAATCCATATCATTCCAAAAGGGTTCACGTACTTTTTATTGCAACTGTAGAGGGAGCCGGCAACGCTGTAATCCGTATTTTAAGCTTATTGACTACATAAAATAAAATTAAATTAAAAACTGACACGTTTCGGCGAGAGCCTTAGTCATAGCCCCATCTATTTGCTTATCTTGCTGAGCCTGGTCACCTGTGTGTGGATCTTGCATCCGCATTAGGCTGTTCCTGGTAGTGAGCTCTGCACCTACAAGACTTTCTCTGACCAAACTTCTATGTTGGTCTGCTATCAGAGGAAACAAATTTCACTCCTCCAGCTCTAATTTCAAATTTGATGGGTCAACATATTAAAAATAAATAAAAGGTAACTTATTTCAAAAGCAATAGAAACTGCATATAGCTGTGTAGCTGGAACTGCCTGCAGTAGAACTCTTCACAGTGGGCTTTTTCTGCTTCCATACACAGTGGCTCACGGAGGAGCTGAGCCAGCTGCCAGTCCAGGCATTGAATTGTATACCCCATGTTGCTACTTTTATTATTTTTCATTTAAAAATCAATGAAATTATTGTGAAATAAGAAATAATAGACTAAAAGGTAATGCTCTCCTCTTTAAATAAAGGGCTAATTGGACTGCTGTGGTTCATTGTGGTTTATTCAACATTTCCTGCCTTGTCTTGAATGATTCAAAACCGTAATTGAAGCATTCACACTTGAGGACAAGAAACTCTAAAGTTAATGGTATAGACTCACAGGTTTTTTTTTTGTTTTGCTCAGCCAGAGGGTTGAACCGAAAACAACTGACAGATCCCTGCATCCATGCAAGCGATGTAGATGCCGGGATCGCCCCTGCTGCGCTATTGTATTCCAACAGTAGGGACCCCCCACCCCCCCAACAGAGAGAGCAACACATACATTTAAATTGGTGCAGTTCCTGCTGAACTGGTCAAATTTCAGTTGTATACCCATCTTTTGCTGCGATAAGCTTTCTGTGCTGATGCATCTGACAGAGCGGGTCCTGTGGACCACTTCACACAAACTGTGAAATAAAAAACGGCTGCCCTCCCACACAACGATGTATAATCAATTCTTTATGGGAAAACCATAAAAATACATGATGGGTACAAGCGGGGGATGAGAAGAAACGAGGTTCCAAGCCGTGCCCCTTCTATGCACTTGTGATTTCATCTTACACCAACTCTAAAAAAATTACTTGTTAAGAAGTTGTAAAATGTAAATTACTTCTCTCAAAGGATAAGTTCACCTTCCGGAACATGTTGCACATTCCACCCATTTTTAGGGTGGAACATGTAACATGTTCCCGCTCCTGCAGCAGCTCGGCTTTCCGAGTCCTCTGTGTGACAGCAGTACGGGGAGAAGTTCCCCATACCAGCTCTTACTCTTTGAAAAGAACGTGGCCGTGAGGGGCTCCGGCCCCACAGCCGCATCATTCTTTCAGAGTTCTGTGACTGAATGACATCCTTGGCGGCTGTCGGCTTATAGTTCTCAATGAACTACCACGGCGCTGTTGAGCGTACATTCTATGATGTATGGGCAGACAGCTCACACTGACAGTCTGCAGGAGACCTGCATTGGCACCAGTAATCAGCTGATCGCTAATGCAGATTAAAAAGAAATCTGTTTTTGTCCACTCGCACTGGACAAAAAAAAAAGAAGGATTAGTGTTTCTCCCAAGAATGACGGGCAGGGAATAGCCGGTCATTGGCACACAAGTGCTACAACCAGCAATAATCCCTTCAGAATTCCAGTATCTGTGCGTATGCAGTACTTTTGCATCTTCAATTTTTTTGTATGGAAGATTTAAACTGGCCATAAGCTGACACAAATTCAGCCGGTTCAGCTGGGAGTGGCCAAATGTTGATCAGTGTGTGGCTGTCCCTGCTTGACAGGAGTCGATCAAACGATTGACTTCTGTTGAACAGAGATGGCAAAAGACTGATGCATGTTGGAAAAATTTTCTCTGCAGTACAGCGGATGCCGCTGTCAGAATACAATGTCCCGCTGGGGATCTGTGAGGAATACAATACCTAGAAAAAAAAAAAAACATGTATGGCCATCAGCTTAAAGTGTCTGTAAAGGCAGAAGGTTTTTTACCTGCATTAGGGTAAAAAAATAAATAAAAAAAAAGCCTTCCGTGTTCAGTCCCCCCCCCCCCCCCCCCCCCTTATACTTACTTGAGCCAGATCTCGATCCAGCATTGTGCCCAAGAGAAGATACTGTCTTCACTCTCTCTCTCCTCACTGGACATGGAGGCAGCAGCCAGAGACATTGACTCTTGCTGCTGTCAATCACAGTCTGTAAGGAGGGAGTGCGGGCAGGGCCAGGTAACACTGTGTGTCAATGGACACACAGAGCCAAGCTCAGGATCGAGCCCGTTTGAGTGCCACCATAGCAAGCAGCCTGCTATGGTGGCACTTGGAAGGTGGGAGGAGTCAGAAGCACCGGCAGAGGATGCCACAAGAGGATTGGGGCTGCTCTGTGCAAAACCATAGCAAATATGTAGATGTTATGTAAAAACAAATTCCTTTCCAATCACATTATTGAGTACAAGTTGGACAATCCCTCTTTCAGATAACACCAATGACTGTCTGAGGTGCTCCTTATTACCCTTTTTGCCTGATAATCACAACTGATGAACACAATTAGGAGCAGGTATAGCTAGTGCATTCACTGGAGCTTAAAATGTCAGAGACATCAAGAAATCAAGCCTATGTTTAGACAATGCAAACTTATAAAAAAGCCAAACTTGAAGCTTGAGTTGTCCTATTTATTGAAGCATTTTCAGTACAACACGGTATTTTAAAGTAAAATCCTGTGTTAAATAGGTAGGTGATAAAGAGCTCCTCCAAGACGTGTCACTGTGCTCATGCTGCTTTAGTAATAAGATATTATGAGAAATATTTAAGTGCAACTCTAGACAAAATGTTTTTTCTGGATAATGTAGAAAAAGAGTAGCCCTGTCTGTTTTTTTTTTTTCTATTTCTCTATTTGTCCTGATGACCACTATCACTGAGACAGGGACTAATGGAAGGCCCATAATATTACAGATGTCATCAGACCAGCATTGGTGATAACTGATATGTGGAAATCTTTCAGAAGTTCAAAGGAAATCTCCTAACTTCCTGTTTTGTCCAAGGGACAGGAAGTAAAAAGGGAAAACTCCGTAATGAAGACTGCAATATAAACCTATTTAGGCCTTATTCACATATGTGCGGTTGCGGGTTCGTGCCTGGGGTCTGATGAGTGTCTGTTCACTGGTTCAGGTCTGAATTTTTGCCTGAATTGGACCCAAACACGCACATGACCCTTTTTGAATGCAGACCGCGGCCGCCCCGGACCTGTGTGAACCGGCCCTATTGAGAGTTGGTCACACTCACTTGTAATGCGAATTGGATGCGGGGAAACCCATATCCAATTCAGATATATGTGAACGCAGCCTAAAAGGTTTTACCCATTCTATTCTCTTTCTGAAATTAATTTTAAAAAGTTTTGTCTAAAGTTACACTTCCAAAATTCCAGATTGCCATGTTTACAGACATCTATACTAACCATTGCAGATGGGTGGGTTTGGAAATCCAGCGCAGAGATAATGCCATTTGTACCATACAGGAATAGTAGTCCTACTGTCTGTCAAAAAGTAAGATATAATATTTAGGTAAAACTGGCCTAAAATAACTTGTCAGGACAGAAAAGCAGCTGTTTGTGTCTGTTATGCTCGTGCTTTCTTCAAATTGTGATTCAACACCCTGGAACAGGCCTCTGCACAGCTAACATCTAAATACTGTAATAACTGCACACTTGTTTCTGTCAGTGACTTACTAAAGCAAAGATAAGGAGGATAGGAGCAGAGTCTGCATCATCAAAAACAAGTCAGCAAAGGCTGCTCCCATATTTCCACCCTGACAGGTATTTGTTGCAAGCCAAACTCCAGGCAAAGTAAAAACACTCCTTTGCAGTAGGGTTGCAAGGTTAAACGCTTGCTTAGGTCTAGGGCAGGGGTCTCAAACTGGTGGCCCTCCAGCTAATGCAGAACTACAATTCCCATGAGGCATTGCAAGGCTGACAGTTACAAGCATGACACCCATAGGCAGAGGCATGATGGGACTTGTAGTTCCACAACACCTGGAGGGCCACCAGTTTGAGACCCCTGGTCTAGGGGAACAAGAAAAGCAGTTTTACTTACCTGATCCTCGGTTTATGCAGGCTCTTTCCACACTGCAAGACTGGTCTGCAGCTTCTTCTTCCCTATGCTCCAGTGGTCGCAGGTCCCCTGGTGTCATCAAATCCAATGCAGGCTTATGCATTGGAAATGTGGATGTTGAGGAACGGTACACCGCTGGAGCATTGAGGAGCACTGGCTGCTGTGGAAGTGGTGGATTGGGTAAGTAAAACTTGTTTTCCAGTCTCCTAGACCCTTGCATTTCGGGGGCAGCCCCACTAGTTTCATAAGAGTTGTACTTTAAGAAATGAAAAGAACATGGGTACTAAACCAATAAAAAGAGGGGGGGGGGGGGGGAGTTTTGGGACTTTAAATGAGGTACGTAATAGCACCTCCATCCCTATATTTGGTTCAGTCAAAAAGGGAGTTTGGGACTTTAAATGAAACGGTTGAGAATGCGGGAGTAAGAGTATAGTAATTTTAATTGATCACGTATATAAATAACACAGTAAAAGAGTTAGTTCATATATGTACATGTAGTAATCACAAGGAATAGACATGATATGCAAAGGTATAGATAAATGAACACATGATTCAAGGTGGATACATAAAAATAGATGAAACGATAATATGGTTCCCAAGTACCACAAACGACACGCCCAGTACTTCTGTTCGTAGTAATAATAATGGTCACATTATAGGGTATAGTCATATTAAATCGAAAATTGATAAAATCGTCAGAACGTAGTAAGTATCACTGTAGCATCGATTGTAGCTCGACGCGTTTCGTGGATGCATTTCCACTCATCAGGAGCTGATGCGACAGGTTCCTGTGGAATGTATAAATATAGATATAATGAGCCACACTCATATAGTGAGTGATGTAGAGGTTAAAAGAAAACTTTCCAAACGCACTTACCAAAACTGGCGGTGAGTGCGGCCCGCAGTGAACGGCATGCAGTGGGTCAGAGGTATCGACTCCACCGCCGGAGCTGAGGCGGCGTGAACTACAGTAGCAGCATTGGGTGGTGTTACAGCGCACCTGGAGGTGGGGTGGTCTGCATGTGACAACAGTGCTAGTGTCTGGGTACAGAAAACGGAATTCTGAAAATGAAATATATATGTATATAAGTAAACCTGGAATAACCCATAAAGTATATATGTATTTGGAGTAATGATAACTTGTATATAGATATTTTTTGAAGTAGTAATAACTCAGAGAGTATTGCATATGTATATATATATATACACGTACACATGTAAATAGTATAAATGATCTATAGTATATAATGTATATGTTAAAAGTAATAATGATTTTAAGGATAGTATGTACACCTTGGACCCAATATATCTTAGTATGAAGAAATAATAGGAGTAGGAAGATATAACAAAGTGTGTATGTGATGGAATAGATTATGTAGGGTAAGGGATGGTAGTGACTAAAGTATGTGTGAGTGTAAAAACTAAAAAGTGAAAGTGAAAATGAATATAAATAATATAGAGTGTTTTAAAAAAGAGAAAGCATGCTAAGTGCAGTTAAATAAACCTGCAGAACGAATAAACCCAGATCGAGGAACACTAACCCGAATTGCTGCGTTACCCTGCAAAAACCAGCAGAGCAACAGCTGGTGTGCAGGGATCCCAGGAAGGACCAGGCTGAATGACCAGTGTGCTCCAACTGGGAACTATGTAGTGTGACGCCGCCAACGCCACGTGCATGGGCCCGTAAGGGGGAGGGGCGTCCGCACCCGAGCTGACAAGCTGCTCGGTGATTGGCGCCTAGCGTCCCTCTCCAGGGAACCACGTAGTGGGTATTCCCAGCGTCAGCGCAATGACGTCACATCGACGTCATGCGCACAGCGCAGGGACCGTGGCGTCGACACGCAAAGGGCCGACCCCCCAAGTGGGGAGGAGGGGAAGAGACCCTCAATGCGTGTCGCAGCTCCCGCAGTGAAGAATTAAACCCCCAATTGCCACAAACTGCCCCTAACACCGCAGGACGCAAAACACAGCCAGAGTGATAGGTGCGCAGGAAGAAATGGACATGGATGGGCAATTGGGGCCATAGAAAATGTAGCAGGAATAACGTATATTATATGTCATTGATTAGGGTTGATAAAACATACACCGTATTGCAAAGTATAATATTAGTATTGACTGCCTCAGGTGTGCACATCCCAGAACGGGACATGCATACACCTGGGGGTCAACCTCACGCATGGATAACAGGGGAACACTGCTATTCCAATTTCCCAACCGTTTCCATCCCGATAATCAGTAAAAAGAGGGGGGGGGGGGGAGTTTTGGGACTTTAAATGAGGTACGTAATAGCACCTCCATCCCTATATTTGGTTCAGTCAAAAAGGCACTCACCGCCAGTTTTGGTAAGTGCGTTTGGAAAGTTTTCTTTTAACCTCTACATCACTCACTATATGAGTGTGGCTCATTATATCTATATTTATACATTCCACAGGAACCTGTCGCATCAGCTCCTGATGAGTGGAAATGCATCCACGAAACGCGTCGAGCTACAATCGATGCTACAGTGATACTTACTACGTTCTGACGATTTTATCAATTTTCGATTTAATATGACTATACCCTATAATGTGACCATTATTATTACTACGAACAGAAGTACTGGGCATGTCGTTTGTGGTACTTGGGAACCATATTATCGTTTCATCTATTTTTATGTATCCACCTTGAATCATGTGTTCATTTATCTATACCTTTGCATATCATGTCTATTCCTTGTGATTACTACATGTACATATATGAACTAACTCTTTTACTGTGTTATTTATATACGTGATCAATTAAAATTACTATACTCTTACTCCCGCATTCTCAACCGTTTCATTTAAAGTCCCAAACTCCCTTTTTGACTGAACCAAATATGGGTACTAAACCAAAAACACTATATACGGTCTGAAGAAAAGATCAAAACTCCAGTGTAGTTTCACTTTATTAAACAATTTGCAAATCATTCCAATAGCACTTTAAACAGATATTCCAACAATAATTCAGGAACTGACAAAATTGTATGAACAAAAAAATGGATCAACAAAAATCGGTTAATATTATGTAGATGCACATGACAGCTACAACATAAATATTTAATATACAGAAAACAATGTTAAGTTTATTTAATAACTAAGTACACAGCGGAGTGGTGTGAGTAACTCACCTAACACAAGCCAGACAAATGAAAGAAGAGCTGTGATTGGTTGCTGCACACCACTGCTCTCTGCACTAGGTTGGAAAATAAGCACCCCGTCTCTGGCATGTAGATGAATATAAAAGTATAATCTAGTGCAACTGACCACAATGTAAAGCAGGACTGCCACTGAATGAAGTAAGTTGGTGGTTCCTTCTATCAGGAAGTCGTCTTACAAAATTAACAGTCTTGTGTAGTAATGCATGGCTACATATGTCTGTTGCAACATGGTATATACTCCAAGAATTCAACATTCTTCATATTGTGGTATGAAGGACTAGGGTTTTTTAGAAAAAAAAAAAAAATGTATATAAAACACCTATAGAAGTCAGTAGAAGTTTTCTTGCACTTGACAACCTGCATTAGAAAACTGAAATTGGGAATCTTAATCTGTTTTTTTTTTTCTATCAATCAGTGGTTTTACCTCCTAAATTCCCTTAAACACTGAGCGATCGATTAAAGTAACATTAAAGGTTAATTGTTTTTTTTTTGTTTTTTAATATACAATATCTGCTCAGTGGTTTGGCACAGATCAGCTCCAATCCTCCTCTTTTTGGGTCCCCTGCTGGTACTCCTGACTTCTCCTCTTTAGCCAGTGCCCCCAATAGCAAGCCACTTGCTATTGGAGGTAATGGTGCGTGCTCACTCCCGAGCCCTGCTGTGTGTCCATAAGACAAACACAGCCGCGCCTTGGCCACATCCCACGCTCTCTCCTTATTGGCTCACTGGCTGTGATCGACAGTAGCAGAGCCAATGTGGAATGAGAGTACAGGAGAAGCATGTCGCTGGATCAAGAAGGAGCTCAGGTGAGTATCAAGGGGCAGCGATGAAGGTAAAAAACCTTGAGCCTTAAAGAGGGAGTCCGGGGAAATTTTTTTTTAAAAAAGTCAGCCGCTACAAATACTGCAGCTGCTGGCTTTTAAAGTATAGACACTTACCCGCCCAGCGTGCCCGCGATGTCGCCACCCGAAAGCTGATCTGTTAATTTGTCTCTCGGGTGCTGCCGCCGCCATCTTCGGTATGGGAATCAGGAAGTGAAGCCTTGCGGCTTCACTTCCCGGTTCCTAACTGCGCATGCATGAGTCGCGCTGTGCAATTAGGACGCTCCCTGCTGTCTCTGGGAGACATGCATTTCCCAGCAGACAGTGGGGGGATTCTGCAGCTATCTACGAAGTGGGTGCAGATACCTGTATTATACAGGAATCTGTACCCCCCTCCCCCCTGAAAGGTGCCAATTGTGGCACCGGAGGGGGGGGGAGGGTTCCGATGAGCGGAATTTCCACTTTAGGGTGGAGCGCCGCTTTAAAAAACACTTTAAATCTTAATTTCCTCTCAGAACTTAGCCTTAACCCAAACTTCCACTAACCCCTCCTGAACACTTGTCATTAAAGTAATTGCCATAGTGGCAGGGACTGCAGAGACAAAAACCCTGCCTGCACTCTCCTTACCTCCAAGTATTTCTATTGGTCCATCCCTGTGACAGGTGCCTTACTGGCCATCATAAAGGTTTATGAAGCAGAATGGGCAGAGGAAACTTCATCAAATTTAAATGCCTAAACTCTAACCTCAACCCACACAAACTTAAACAAATCACTGTCCCTAGCTCTAAATTAAACATTGCAGCAGAATATTTTCATTCACATGAAACATCTCCTTTAAAAACTGCAGAAAGATCTGCACTGAACACTGGGTATAGCTGACTTTTCTAGTTATAGATACTAATTATATAGCAGATTATCGATATTCATCGTTTCCAAAACACGCTATATACAAGTGGCTAATTTATTGTACCTAAAGCGGAATTAAAGAAGAAGCTTTCATCTTCTCCCAGGCTTCCTTACGCATTTGGTTTGTTGACCACTGGCTGGACCACTTTGACAGCGCCCGGAGTCCCATTATCATGGCACAAAGGGGTGCCATAAATGTACGCTGAGCTGCAAATGTAGCTCAATTTCCATTATTGCTGACCGACAGAGATAAGCATTTAACTGCCTATCAGTGTTTTTTTTTTTTTTTTTATAGTTCAATTCTACTTTAAGAGAAACCCTGTTAGAGATTTTGATCCATAACATGGCTTTCCCCAATCAGGAACTTTTGGGCACCCAATAAGACCTCATATTAAAACATGCACCAAACATTAAGATCAGCTCAGGCACTGCTTGTAATGATCAGGCAATGCAAACGTTAATAATCAAGCAACATGAACATGGGTTAACATAAAAGTGCTCAATAATGCTCACATAGATGTACCATAATGAGAAAATAATAACATTTTCACTGCTGGTGTTCAGTTTTGCCAGAGTTGAGGGGGGTGATGTGTCAGGTGTAGTAGCTTTGATATCATAAGGTTCAGTCTACAGATAAAAGGAGACCGGGGCATATTATTCTCCGCATGATTAAAAACAAAAGAAAAAATGCTTTAAAGTGAAATGGGGGGGGGGAGTGGGCTTGTGTTAATTTTTTTTATTTTAGCCCGCAATGGGAGATACAAGAAGAAAATACTGCCCAACAACAAATTGGCCAAAAAAATGCAAAAAAACGCAAATCGCAGCAAAATCAAACTACATTCAACTAAAGCATTCGGTTCGGAAAATGTCAAGCACTTTTCTGCAGCAGAGAATGACATTTTCCGAACTGACTTTGGGGCCCCCGTATCTCGGGGGCCACTTAGAGCTAGGAACCCCATCTTTGGATATGTTGTAGTGTTGGTTCCACTGGGTTTGCACACCAGACTTACCAGTAAAATCCATTTCCTGGAGCACAGTACAGGACACAAGTTTTTTTTTTTTTTTAAAGATGGGTCATATGCAGCTGCCTTCAGGTGATTGGACTCTGGCAAAAAAAAAAAAAAAGCTTGCTTGTAACCAGCAATTGGGAGATCATAAGGAACAGAGAGGAGGGATCTGTGTCCTATACTGTATGTACTCAGGGAAATGGATTATACTGGCAAGTCAAAAGTCCTATTTTCTAATTCATACAGTACAGGCCATAGAATTTTAGTTTTTAACCATGGAAAGTCCTGACTGCCTAAAAGAAGCTGTGACTGCAAAGTAGACACTTGAAGTGCGCACCGCCTTAAGACAATGAAAATAAACTTCCCTGGGCTAGCTCACAGCAGGACATAAGGAGAGAAGGGCTATAACCCGGATGAGGTGGAAGGAGGAAACGACTATAGGAAGAAAAAATCTTGAGGCCTCAGGACAGCCTTGTTGTGTAACAATAGGAAAGGTTCTTTACTGGATAAGGCCTCAAACTCAGAGACCCTCTGCACAGAGGAGATAGCAATAAGAAAAGGCAATCTTGTTAGTAAAGTCAGATACGAGAATATCCTTAAATAGTTTGGAAGGGCATACTCTGAAAGGCCAAAAGAACCAGGTTGAGGTCCCATGGAGTCACAAGCCAGAAAGGCCCACAGAGTCTGCCACGAGTCCAAGTATATCCAAGTGCCACATCCTCCTGGGCCAGTTCAGTGAGGTGAAAAATCATTGAATGCCCCATCTTGATTCTGAGGTGCAAACGAGGGAGAAGCTGGAGGGGTGTAAAAGGCACAGATCTAGTTGAACTGATCCCACAAAGTCACCAGCACATTGTTGGACTGGCGACAAACCTATTCAGTTTGTTGAAAAATCTGGATGCCAGATGATCCATGTTTGGCGTCATCCATCTGCCGCAAAGAGCTTGCAGTAACCCCAGATGGAGAGCCTATTTCCCTGGATAGAGAGACTGACAACTGAGAAATTCCACCTAATGATTTTCCAAGCCCAGCATGTGGATGGTGGAGGTGGCCAGAACATGGAATTCTGCCCCAGAGAGAATCAACTCCACTACCCCATTAGTGGCACAGCTTCTAGTGTCTCCTTAATGGTTGATGGAGGCCATGGCATTACTGGATTCTTGTCGGGTGACCTTACAACAGAGATCCAGTTCTGAAGGAACAACTGAACTGCCCCAAGTTCCAGGATGTTGATGGGAAGATGGAGTTCCTCTGACAACCAGGTTCCCTGCACCAAGAGGACATCTAAGTCTCCATTCCAGCTCATATAGGCTGGCATCTATCATGAGAACATTTATTGTCTTTGGAGGGAAAGGATTTCCTTGACTTCAGCACTGGGTTGGAAATCCAAAACACTATGGGAGAGTCTGCCTCAAAAAAGGTTGCCATCAGGCTCAAGATCCCTATGCATGCACAGATCATAGATTAACCCTGGGATTAGTGCGTGTAGTTATGAAAGCAAAAAGGGACAAAAGTTTGTCCCGGGGCAGGAATGTCCTGGTCCCTAATCTGTGAAATGGTTGCAGAGACTATTTCCAAAGGTTGAGGATCCAGCCAAATCTTTGCAAAGTCTGCACTGACAGGGACAGGCAGGCCTCATTCTTGAAAAAGATATTGTTTAGGTAACCCATAGCATGTATTCCCCTGAGAACAGAGCTGAACTAAGACCGGGGCCAGCACCTTGGTGAAAACCTATGGGGCCGTGGATGGGCCAAATAAAAGGGTGACAAAATCGTTAATGCTGACTGCCCAGAGTAAAATGCAGATAGTGTTGATGGGGAGAAAAGACAGCAATGTGCAAGTAAGCATAATAAACATCTACAAAAAACACAAAGTCTTCAGGAAGGAGAGAGGTAAGGATTGATTTGGCTGATTTCATACAGAATATTCTGATGAAGGCTTGTTCCAGGTTTATCCTTGGAGATGGAGGTCTAAGAGGAATGGAAGGAACTACCTGCAGAAGCTCAAGCTATTAATACCCCTGTGATCTCCTTGATGTATTTATCCAAAGGAGGGGCTAAACAGGAATTCTCCCTCACAGTAGTGTAGCTGCATATATCCCAAGACTAAAATCCTGTGTGCTGTACTGCATGACTAAGAAACTGTATTTAATATGTACAGTACATACATTCAAACCCTTATAAAATGTGGAAAATGTAAAGGAAATTAGCATGAATTTGTTATATATTGGAAAGACCAATAACTGTATAATTTTATATATCTATCTAACACACACTCACACACACACACACACACACACACACGTTTTAATGAAACTGTACAATTTCAGATAAGGCACACAAATATATTGTTTAAAAGGGATAGTTCACCATTGATGGCTTTTCAAAAAAAAAAAAAAAAAAATGTTCAAATGATCTTTACCTTTGATGATACTTCTAATGTGGGCTCCCCCTCTCCATCCTGCTGTTGGATGTGCACCTCATGGACAAGCACACAGCTATGAGTACATGGCTTGCTAAACCATGCATATGCAGTCTGCTCTCATGCACTGAATGCTGAGGTCAGCTGCTAAAGCACGAGAGAGTGGACTGCGAATGCGTGGTTAGGCAAGCCAAGTTGTGAGTGTTCGTGAGGTGTTGAGTCCACGCATCCAATAGTTGGTTCGTCCTACAATCTAGACTAGAGGGAGAGGGGGATCTCACAGTAGAGCCTGCAGTAGAAGCAGCATCAAAAGTAAGGATCATGTTTTAATAACAAAGAACAGGATTTTAGTAGAGACAAAATTTGTAATCACACTTTTTCAGTTCCATATACAGACCTCACAACTGTTATCAGGGTTAAGCTACATTGGTTTTATTTTCACATACCTTGAAAATTATCTTTTTAATCCAAGGTTTGTCAGCTAAGAAGTCCATCATGGAAAATCCAGGGTTTAGTCTCACTGCAGACATGGCCACCCAGTACCCTCCTGTGCTACTAGGGCGAATATTATCTGGAAATCCAGGCAGGTTGTCCACAAATGTATCCACGCCACCTTTGGTGAGGCCAGAAACATAATACCTACACACAATTACAGTAGATAATAAACTAGAGCTGCACAGTAATAAATTAAATATAAAAAGAACAAAAGAAGTCTGCGCTGATAAAATATAAACAAACTAGATTTCAGAAGCTGGTGTTCAGGATTGATATATGAATACACAAAACTACAACACTAAATAGAACATAACAATATTACCATAAGCAACATAAAAAAAAATTGTGCAAAACTAATAATAGTCCAAGTTACTCTAACTTGTCTCGTGAAGTCCAAGTATTGTTGTTGTTCATGTTAAAGTGAAACTAAAAAGGTACTTACTTTATTTTTTTTTAAATAATAAACATGTTATGTTATACTTACCTGCTCTGTGCAATGGTTTTTGCACAGAGCAGCCACGATGCTCCTCTTCTTGACCACTCCTCTTCTCCGAGTGACACATAGCAAGCTGCTTGCTATGGAGGCACTCGTGCATGCTTGCCTCTGAGCCTTGCTCTGTGTGTCTATAAAAACACACAGAATGGGGCTTGACCTGCCTCCCACTTTTCCTCACTGGCTGTGAGCTGCGATGAAAAGCAGTGGGAGACAATATCTCCCACTGCTGTCTCTTAGCCAATCAAGAGGCAGGGACCCGGGAGAGCAGTCGCTCTCATGCACATCGTTGGATCGCAATCGGGCTTGGGTAAGTATTGAGGGGGGGGGGGGGGGGGAGATGTATACTGAAGATTCCTTACCTTCATGCATAGAATGCATGAAGGTTAAAAAAAAAAAATAAAAAAAAAACCTTCCTTAAGCATTTAGAACCACTTTAATATTGTTTATGTGAAAGTGCTGCATTATATTTACTGTGAATAAATTAAATATATTTAGGATTTTTTATATATTTTGAATGATCTTTAAAAAATTATTAATATTCCATTAGCAGTAAAGATATTGTAAGGGCCTGCATTGATAAGCACATCAGAATAGATTCTATCCCTAGATGTCTATAGGCTCATACACACGATACGAAAATTGTTAGTAAAATTTCGTCCAACGAACGATCTGCAGATTTTTGGATCGTTCGTATGGTGCTCTCAACAGCCGATTCCGATTTTTCATATGAAAAAAGCTGGATGTGCAGACTATAAAAATTTTGTCGGATGCGAACACAACGTCCGATTTTCGTTTAATTAGTACAGTTTTCATCCGAAAAAAAAAACGTAAGTTCAAGACTACGCATGCTCAGAAATTAAAAAAAAATACATACAAAACTATTCAACACATTATGTCACTTCTGAAGTTGAATTCTGTCGTACGATAATTTTCATATGGCGAGTAACCTTTTCACTTTCGAAATGAGACTAGCATGCAACAAAAAAAAACGGACGAACGTTCATCTTAAAATCTGATCGTGTGTACGAGGCTTTAAACTGGCATCAAATGCAAGCTGAATGCACCTGAAAGCAAGCTGCATTTGACCCTTGAAACTAGCCTTAATGCTGGATTCACACTTAAGCGATCAATTGCAGTGCATTAACTCAAGTTCCATTAAATCAGAGCTCCAGCCCCCCCTCCAAAAAAAATTAAAATCAGCAGCTACAAATACTGTAGCTGCTGACTTTAAATATTAGGACACTTACCTGGCCATGGATACCGCGATGTCAGCACCCCAGCCGATTTTTCAATCGGCTCTCAGGTGCTGCTGCCGCCATTCCTTCTAAGGGAAACCGGCAGTGAAGCCTTGCGGCTTCACATCCGGCTCCCTACTGCGCCTGCCCGGAGCACGCTTCTCTTGCCGAATGGCCCGGCAGCAATAGAAGGAGAAGGGGGACCGAACCTCCGTCTTTTGGGTGGAGCTCCGCTTTAAGGCAGCCCTGTTATTTTGAATAGGCTCCTAATGCACCACCATGGATCAATGTACATAACCCTTCTTCAACAAGGCAGTCCACTACAACACACGGCATTGTGCACTGCGGTACTTCGTGCTCTCCAGTACAATGCATTAAATTGCCATTCACAACTATTGACACTGCACCACACATGGCGTAGGTGCATTGCCATGAGCTATGGAAACAAATGTTAATACGCCCTTTTGATGCAAAGTGTTCCAGCGCTCAGAACCAAAGTACCATCCAATTATCCAAGCACTGCTAGAGTGCAGTATATATTGGTATGACAGAAGAAGCATGCTTGTCCATATTTTTGTCCATTTGGGTGCACTGCAAGCCCATTTAAATTAATTAAATACCTGTAGATGTAAAATGTGAAAGTCACATTAAAAAATGACTGACTTTCACATGAACTTCACAATAGCAAGTCAAAATTCATACGCACTGAAAATACATTACAGTCTCTTCATAAGTGAGACACAAACACGATTATGATTTCCACCACAAAGTTTAAAGTGGTTGTAGAGGCAGAAGGTTTTATATCTTAATGCATTCTATAAAGCCGCAGCCACCCCAGCCCCCCTAACACTTACCTGAGGTCCCTTTCTGTCCAGCGATGTCCACGAGTTTCTCCTTCCCGATTGGCTGAGACACAGCAGTCGCGTCATTGGCTGCTGCCAAAGTTTGCTTGCCAATCAGGGCAGAGAGGGGGGCAAGGCTGGGTCAGGGATCTGTGTCTGAATGGACACAGGGAGCTATGACTTGCTCCAGTGCCCCCATAGCAAGCTGTTTGCAGTGGGGGCACTGAACAGAAGGGAGGGGCCAGGAGCACAGAAGAGGGACCCGAGAAGAGGAGGATCTGGGCTGCTCTGTGCAAATCCACTGCAACAGAGCAGGCAAGTATAACATACAATGTAATGTCCTGCGAGCCATCACTTGCTATAAGCCCAAAATAGGGTCTCTCAAATGACACTATAATTTTGAATCAGCAGCTAGCATTGCACATGTCATAAATCATGCAAAAATCATCCAATATTCTAAAGTACACTGCGTTTTCAAACTTAAAATCCAAATAGTGAAACGAAAAATGTGCTATGAAAAATGTGCTATATAAAACAACAGCAATAAAGTGATAACGTGCTAAAATACATACAATATTCCAAATAAAGTGCTTTCATGCATGATATGATAAAATGTCCATATGGTGAGAAAAAAAAGCAATCAATAAAATCCTTAAACCAATATAATGGTGAACCAAACTATAAAAATCCTTATTAAAAAAAAAAAAAAAGTGCTACAATGTGCTGTGCAATCAAAAAAAGTTCAAAAGTGCTCCAATGTATTCCATGCGATTCAGTGGTTGCTGGGTTATCAATCCAATATTAAGGTGCTGCGTGTGCACTCAGGTGTTCCCCCCCAGGTAATGGCCACTCACCTTAGAGCGTGTGACCTTGCTGATTAGGCTTGGTCAATACACGCATTGGAACCTGTAAATGGTTCAGTGGTAAATCCAGATTCCTGTGGTGGCCTCACTCTGTGCTTCAATATGGTAATGGAGTCCCTTTTTTGCCTCAGTAATACCAATAGAAAAAGGAGGGAGGACTTCATAGTGTATTATATTAAAACTTTTATTATTTCACAGTAAAAAATCCCTTGCAGGGTACTCACATTTGCGTGGTGCGTCAGGGCGCCACTCTAAAATAGCATAAAAAACAAGCTGTAGCGGCTGATATCAGGGTGGTATGCTGATCGTCCTTAGTGGGTGCACTGACTAGCGTTCCGTCCTGTCCCCTTCCCCTACGCATGTCGATACAAGGGGTTAATTCGTATCTTCCTCAGCACCTTAATATTGGATTGATAACACAGCAACCACTGAATCGCATGGATTACATTGGAGCCCTTTTGAACTTTTTTTGATTGCACAGCACATTGTAGCACTTTTTTCTCATTTATATATATATATATATATATATATATATATATATATATATATATTTATATATATATATATATATATAATGAGAAAAAAGTGCTACAATGTGCTGTGCAATCAAAAAAAATTCTAAGGGGCTCCAATGTAATCCATGCGATTCAGTGGTTGCTGTGTGTATATTATTATATATATATATATATATATATATATATATATATATATATATATATATATATATTATATATATATATATATATATATATATATATATATATATATTTTTTTTTTTTTTTTTTTTTTTTTTTTTAAGGATTTTTATAGTTTGGTTCACCATTATATTGGTTTAAGGATTTTATTGATTGCTTTTTTTCTCACCATTTGGACATTTTATCATATCCTGCATGAAAGCACTTTATTTGGAATATTGTATGCATTTTAGCACGTTATCACTTTATTGCTGTTATATACCACATTTTTTATAGCACATTTTTCATTTCACTATTTGGATTTTAAGTTTGAAAGCGCAGCGTACTTTAGAATATTGGCAAGTATAACATGTTTGTTATTTTTATAAGAAGAAAAAAAAAAGACTTTACAATCACTTTAATAGCCATTCTGAACAGTAAACCACGTACACAATATAAAACATGTTTCTACTTCCTCTGCTACTTACCATTAATATCTCCCTATGCTTAGCCTATGTTACAGTAGGAAGCAGGCTTTGTTCTCATAAAACTTTCACACTAACCACATAAACAGTCTTGTTTTGCTTCTAGTGCAGGTTTTTGGCAAGAGAATAGATGGCATTATGTTCTCAAAACAACATACCTCTTCACACGTGCCATTGTGGTTTCTGCAACAAGTACAAAATCCTCTGCAGGAGAAAGTTGAATGCCATTGGGAAAACGCAATCCAGCCATTAAAACCTTTACTTCCTTTGTCAAGGTGTCATACTCCAGCAAGCTGCAAATGACAAGTAATTATAGGATTATACTAATCTCCACGCTGTCATGTACATGAATGGACAAGGCTTCATCGCTGTCAAAGAACACCCATATTAACAGCTTTTATTTTACCAAACACAATTGGTCATAATGTATTTTAAAGCTGTATGACATTTTTAACAATTGCATAGCATTTGAAAAGGTACAATACCCAACCTAACTCATTAAGGTGCAACATGCAATGACAATAGGATCACAGCTATGACAAATAAATTAAACTTTCTATTAGGCTTCGCTGACGCTGTGCCTACATCTGAGGGTTCCTGCACTTAGAAACTCCAAAAGCACAATGTGAAAGTCCCCTTAAATGGTTTTTATTGCCACTGCGGCTGACAACTCTTCAACTGCTAATCACCTTAGATGCCCCAATAGTTAGTAAAGTCCATAGTTAGGCCCCTTTCACACTGAGGCTAAAAATAGCGCCTGTAAAACGTCTCCCCTGCAGCCCCAGTGTGAGAGTCCGAGTGCTTTTACACTGGAGCGGTGCGCTTGCAGGACATTAGAAAAAGTCCTGCAAGCAGCATCTTTCGGGCGGGGCAGGAGCGGTGGGTGAATACACCGCTCCTCCACCTCCCCTACTATTGAAATCAATGGGCACCACTGCCGAAGCACCTACAAAGCACTTCGGCAGCGGCGCTTTGCGGGTGCTATTAACCCTTTATTCAGCTGCCGCTAGTGGCCGAAAAGCACAGCTATTACAGCGAAAAGCAACGCTAAAATTAGCGGCGCTTTACCGCTAACGTCCCCGCCCCAGTGTGAAAGTAGCCTTGGTAAAGTGTTAACAAGTAGCAGCACTTGAGTTTGCCATAGGATATAGGTGTAATTACCTCTAGCTTTAAGTGAACCCGTCCTTTGTCCATACAGAACAAAGCAACACTTACCTACTTCCCCATCTGTACACTCACCTTTTATGCTCTTTACCCAAAACAAAAAGCTTACAAAAGGGCCAAGTACCCTCTCCCCACACTCATGCGGGTGCTGGTGCTTGGTGATTGGCTCAGAGCTGTCACATGGGGGCAGAGAGAGATTCATATGCTTTGCATACTCATAAGTAGTGGCTATTTCTCTTGGTTACTGGTGGTGGAATGTGGGGGAGGGTTTGGCTGAAAGAAGAAACGTTGCTGGGGAGAACATTAAAAAAAATTGGTTACCCAACATTTCATATTCCTGATATGTACCATGTACTTGTATGAGAAGGTCTCCGGTTCTCTTTGTATTGTTTCCTTTGTGTGAAATCCCTGGCATTTCTGCTACTCCCTCTGTTTTTCCTATCAAAAATTGACCACACTAGGCACGAGAGCACAGCGTTGTCAGTTCTCTAGCTGTGCCGGGAACTCCGCCTGTTCTCCAATGATCAGACTAGTTCTGACACACCCACTGCACAGCCATTCACTGGATCAGCATGCTGTGGTTTCTCCTCCCCCAGCTTTTATGCAGCCGAGAACAGAGGAAACATGACACAGTTATAAAAAAAAAGGGGGGGGGGGGTAAAAGTGTTTAGAATTTTTTTATTTTATATGCATACACATATGTTTTGCCTTTCATTTCTATTTTAGACTGAATGGGTTGTTTTACAAGATGATCGTTTACATACACTTTGAAGCCCAGGGGATTGCAGAACAGACACTATTACCTACCCGATTCCTTGGTCCGGCTCTCTCCTCTCCCATCCAAAGCACCGGTCTATGGTCGGATACTCATTATGGTCACATGTAACACAGGACATTAACCCTGTATTGTATATTTTGGTGTCTGAAATGCAACCAGAAACAGTTGCAACTTACAGATCAGCTGCAGGAGACCATTTAAAGCACTGGAGGGAGCCTTTCTGAAGTAAAGAGTAAGGTAAATATTTAGAGCATCGAAGCTGCCCCCCTACAAGCAGCACAAATAAAAACTCAAGTGTGTTTCTTTAGTGCTAAGTTTGTGCTGTTTTGTGCCGTAAAATTTTACATTTGTGCTGCTTTTATTTTTACGATATTAGCAATTGTTTTTTCCAGACTATGACATCACCCAGCCCCCCTACAACAGCTAAAGGACACAAAACTGGGCTGGTTGGTTAGTGCCGCTTTTGTGCTGGTTTGTGCCGTTTAAATCTCTGTACTATCTTTTATCATTTTTGTTTCATGTCCTTTGGATGTTGTAGGGGGGCTGGGTAAGGTCATTGTCTGGAAAAAAAAAATTGCTAATACCGTAAAAATAAAAGCAGCACACATTTGTGCTGATTTGTAGGGGGGGGGCAAAGTGGGTGGGGTTTGATAAAGAAAAAAAAAAAAAAAAAAAAACTTTTATAACTTAAAAACCAAACAAACAGTACAAATAAAAAATTTTAGCAGCACAAACGTAGCACTAACCAACAAGATCAGTTTTGTGTCTTTTGGCTGTTGTAGGGGGTCTGAGTGACCTTTAATAAGGCAAAAACTATAAAAAAGATAGAACAGAAATTTAAAAGGCACAAACCAGCACAAACGCGGCACTAACCAACCAGCCTGGTTGGCTGTTGTAAAGGGGGCTAGGTGATGTCAAAGTCTGGAAAAAATAATTGCTAATATCTTAAAAATAAAAGCAGCACAAATGTAAATTTTACAGCACAAAACAGCACAAAACGTAGCACTAAAGAAACAGAGACTTGAGTTTTTATTTGTGCTGATTGTAGGGGGGGGGGGCAGCTTTGCTGTGCTTAAATATTTTCCCCTTAAAGTGGAGCTCCACTCAAAAGGGGAAGTTCCACTTGTTCGCGCCCTCCCCCCTTGGGGGGCAGCAGATACCTCGTTTTGACAGGTACCCACTCCGACTTTCAGTTAAGATGACTGCAGCAATCTACAAGCATTTCCAGCCCCTTCTCCTTCCCTCCGCTACCTTCTGGAACACACACAGGTCCCAGAAGACAGTGGGACCATTCAGGGAGTGCAGCGCGACTCTTGCATTGTGCAGCAAGAAATCGTCCGTCAAGCCTGAAGGCTTGATAAACGGTTTCCCTTACTTACAATGCCGGCGCCTGCACCCCAAGCCGATTGATGAATCGGCTCAGGGTGCTGACATCGCGGGATCCAGGACAGGCAAGTGTCCTTATATTAAAAGTTTTTCCCCCCAAACTGGAGCTCCTATTTAATCTTCTGCCCATAGACCAAACAAGCAAAAATAAGTGCATGGGGGAAGTGCACTACAAGGATGAATTTTGTAATTTTTCGGTTGCTTTATTCCACAAGTTCACTTTAAGGTGCTGAAAGCTGCAGTGCCACACTATAACTATTTCTATAGTGGACTCAGGGGTAATTATTTTTTGACACTTAAAGGAGGATTCCACCCTAAAGTGGAACTCCCGCTTTTCGGAACCCTCCCCCCCTCCGGTGTCACATTTGGCACCTTTCAGGGGGGAGGGGGGTGCAGATACCTGTCTAAGACAGGTATCTGCACCCACTTCCGGCATAAACTCCCGTGGGAGTTTACGCAAGTTCCTGTCCCGGCGCGCTGTCTGCCGGGACACACACGTGTCCCGGCAGACAGCGCTGAAGATTCTCATTGCGCCGCGCGACTCGCGCAGTTTGGAATCGGGAAGTGAAGCCACTTCCTGATTCCCTCACCGAGAATGGCGCCGGCTACAGCAGAGAGCCGAGCGAGCGATCGGCCTCTGCTGCCGACACCGCTGGAACCAGGGACAGGTAAGTGTCCGTTTTTTAAAAGTCAGCAGCTGCAGTATTTGTAGCTGCTGGCTTTTAAAAAAAAATGTATCAGTACAGTCCCGCTTTAAAGTGATTGTAAAACAACCCATTCAGTTGAAAATAGAAAAAAATGCAAAACATTTGTTTATAGATATAAAAAAACTATTATAAATGCCTTTTTTTATATATATATATATACACACATGATCACATACCCTCTGTTCTCAGCTGCATAAAAGCTGAGGGAGAAGGAGCAAGACACTGATCTGCCTAGAGAATAGCTGTGCAGGGCGGGTTTGTCAGGACAAGTCTGATCATTGGAGGAGAGCAGGCTGAGTTCCCAGCACAACTAGAGAACTGACCACAGTGTGTTCTCCTGCCTAGTGTAGTCAGTTTTTTTTTTAAATAGGAAAGCAGAGGGACTGGCAGGAACACCAGGGATTTCATACAAAGGAAGCAATACAAACAGGATACTTTTTACATACAAGTACATGGTACAGCAGGCACATATCAGGAATATGAAATGTTGGGTTTACATGCTCTTTAAAGTAATTGTAAAGGCAGAAGGTTTTTTATCTTAATGGATCTATGCATGAAGATAAAAAGCCTTCTGTGTGCAGCAGCCCCCCTCATATTTACCTGAGCCCCATCTAGATCCAGCGATGTTGTAGGATTGTCTCGGCTGCCTGGGACTCCTCATTGACTAAGACAGCAGCGTGGCACCATTGGCTCCCGCTGCTGTCAAAGTTATTCAGCCAACAAGGATAGAAAGGGGGCAGGCTCATGGCTCAGTGTCTGAATGGACACAGGGAGCTGTAGCTCGATTTGGGTGCCCCCATAGCAAGCTGTTTGCTCTGGGGGCACTCAACAGGAGAGAGGGGCCAGAAGCAGCGAAGGGGGACCTGAGAAGAGGAGGATCTGGGCTGCTGCTCTGTGTAAAACCATTTCACAAAGCAGGTAAGTGTAACTTTTTTCTTTGTTGTTAAAAATAAACAAGGACTTGGCAATCACTTTAATGACCCCATCTTAAGTAGGGTAGCCTTTGAGATAGGTCTACTTCTAATAAAAACAGTTTTCATCATGTGCACAATAGCCAGGGGAGTTAAATGCTGTACCACTCAGATGTGACTACATGCAGAATGATACAAATGTGCACTTGTATCTTATAGCGTCTTCTCCTGAATATTAACTGCACACCTTTCAGCAAAGAAATATAAAATGGATCCTTAACACACTGATGTCTGCAGGTTTCTTGAAATATCTTAGAAGCATTTTGTTGTCAGCAAAATTTTAGGGTAGGTTTAGACGTATGCTTCCCAGAAGCTACTGACAGGTGGTGAGGAAGCAATGCAACGCCGCCTCATCGCCTGTTTTGCCCTAATTTTTGCCAACAAATGTGCTGTAACGGCATGCATTGTACCAGTTGCGAGGGGTTTGCAGCGCTTCCACATTGACTTAAAATGTGTAGCGGAACAATACACATGCTGCCTCCAGTATTAAACGATTTCATACACTCAACTGACTAATCAGAAAACATAATGGTAATAAAATAAGCTTCTACCTAATTTGGCCCTATTGTATGTTTGTGTAGGACTACGATAGGTCCATTACATTGTAAGCTCATTTAGAGTAAGGACAGAAGTAATTGGCCTATGCACGGTGTAAAGCATTGTGGATTTTGCTGGACTATACAAAAATACTTGCCGGCCATCGTCTGTGCCTTCCATAACTAGGAGGGGGTATTCCCTTCTCTGCCATTTACTGCTGGAATCAGTAAAGTAGATCTTTCTGCCATCACTGGTCACAGCGAGGTCATTAACAAAGGACATTTTCTTCCCTTGAACTGGGGTCCTGGAAGAAACCAGCCTCTCCACTTCACCTGTGCAAACAGATAAAAGAATCAGTAGATGTGTCCAGTGGGATCAACACTTTATATTATACCTCAACATCGAATATATATTTACAGAATACCTGTATCAGTATTCACTTTGAATATTCCCTGATAAGCATCTGCAACAAAAAGAGTCCCATTAGGGCCAACTCTAAGCCCCAAAGGTCTTCCGCAGTTCGGTTCATTTTCTTTTGTTCCTGTAAAAGTAAAAAAAAGAAAAACAAGGTTTTATTAAATAATTCTATAAGAATTGGGAGTATAATATTAAACAAGAAACCACTGAACCTAGGTAGAAGTGTGTTAATGGGATTTAGCAAAGGGAATAACTGATATATAATGGATTACCCTTTACTTGGAAGTCTTGAGTGCTTTACCTTTTTACAAACTTTATTTGAAGTGTACAAAAATTACACTTAGTTCATGTATAGTACAGGGCCAAGGGAGACAGAGAGAGAGACAGAGAGCGAGAGAGCGAGAGAGCGAGAGAGCGAGAGAGCGAGAGAGCGAGAGAGCGCGAGAGAGCGAGAGACAGACAGAGACAGAGAGAACCCCTTTGCTACCTTCGACTAATGCCAGTGAACATACTCTGCAAGATGAAATATGGATAACAAGAAATATGGCTGATGCATGTGTGTAAACATTTTTAACTTCCATTTTCTGAATTTATGTATGAAAAAAAAAAAAAAAAAAAAGAAGATATACAAGTTCTGCTTTAACATACATTTCTTATTTTATTTATTTTTTATTATTATTTGCATGCAGTGTTTTTATTCTTTTCATACAGAACACACCTCAAATACATAACCAAAATCAAAGTAAGTCTCTAACATCTTTGCTGGGCATCACAATGTTAAAATCATTATTTTTACATAACTTTCAAAGGCCTCCGTCATAGGAACACATTGTAATCCTCGCTGTGAAACTGTGCCATTTCCTGGTATTATAAATGGCAGCTTTACAAGGCAGTGTGCAGCTGAAACCTTAAGTGCCTATTACATGAGTAGGATCATTTTAACAAATTAAAGCACTTTGCTGAAGTTAAGCATTTTCTACAATAGACTTCTAACTAAATGTCAGTCATTCAGCAGCACAACTATACTGCACCAAAAGCACAATGTTAGCTGATATTACAGCATAATACCCTTGGGCCATGTCTTGTTAAAACATGCTAGAAAACCACTTCAACCAAATGATCAGTCAGAGCGTAGCAGTTCACTAAACAGGGGCAAAGTTAGATTCAATAATGCTAAACAGGGTCAGAATGGCAAAGAGCATGTATACACAAAACGGACTATGAAAGCTGCACAAACATGGACTCTTCACAGAAATGTCTCTATGACTCTAGCATTGTATCCTTGCACAGAGACTGTAGAAAGGGCTGAAAATGCTCGGACAGTGGTAATAATGGGAGATTTTAGCTATCCTAAATTGACTGGAATAATGGCACTGTTGAACAATAAACCTATTACAGGACAATAATAATAATAATACAGTTTATAGAAGACACAACTTGACATGCTGCTCTACTGGATGAAACCATGCAGTGCTTACAGTGAGGGAAAAAAAGTATTTGATCCCCTGCTGATTTTGTACATTTGCCCACTGACAAAGAAATGATCAGTCTATAATTTTAATGGTAGGTTTATTTTAACAGTGAGAGACAGAATAAAAAAAAAAAAAAAAAAAAAAAAAAAAATGCAGAAAAACGCATTTCAAAAAAGTTATAAGTTGATTTGCATTTATTCAGCAAAGCAGATAAACACAGGTTCATAGCAGGAGAGCTTTGTACAGCAAGTCCATAGCATAAAACAAAACATCTGGTTGTCTAAGCTATTAACTAAATTCAGGTCAGCTTCTAACGAATTGGTGCCCCTTAACATGTTACCCAAAATGAAGAGTCAGCACTGTTGTTTTTAGTGTTCTGTCAGCACTTAGCCTTTTCACCCTGCAGCGTACTATCACAGCAGAGAGAGTGAGAGCCCCGAGCTTAAATCAGCTCACATATAAAAAGGCCTGTAAACAGCTCCAATTATTGAGGCCTGGCTACCAATTAAGATGAGGACCTGGGAATGGAGGCTTTTCGCACCCAAAGCACTACAAAACCCTGGAGGACCAAGGACAGGATTTAAGATTTTGAAAAAAATAAAATAAAAAAAGCTTGTTTTCTCCATAACAGACACAAACTATGGAGTCCTTCTACATGTGTGGGCTTACCAAAGAAAAGCTGTTCCCTTTCAGACTGATTAAAGTTTAGTACACAAGGGCTGAATGTCAGGCGAAATTGGCCAGTTCAATAAAAAAACGTCTGACATTTGGCCCGCGAGTATGGCAGCTGGTCCGTTTGGCCGGCTTCTGTCGGGCGAGCATGCTGGAAAACCAGCAGCCAACCGGCTCCCAATCAGCACTCTTAGCGAATTGCTGAGAGCGCTGACCGGAGTTTTCTAGTGGGGGGGGGGGCTTTCCCCTGTCAGAACACAATAGTACAGCAGGGAAGATCACTAACATTGGTTTGTTAGTACAGTGGCTCATTCAGGTTTTTTTTTGTTCAACCTAATAGGTTGAACAGAAATAAAAACAAAAAACAAGTGGTTTGTAGCAGGCTTAAAACTCTGTAGCACCCCACAGGCTGGCAGTGAGTAAACTGAGTCACTTCTATGGCTCATTCGGTTAGGTGGGTGTGTAAAATTTTAACAGTTTTCTTTTGGAAAGGAACATAAGGATGGCCTAGGAAGTATGTGAAAAGGAACTTCATCCTCCTCAAGCTCCTCCTGCCAGATGAAAATACACAATATTTCTTATTTACCTAAAATTATATATATATATATATATATATTATATATATATATATATATATATATATATATATATATATATATATATATATATATATATATATATATATATATATATATATATATAAATTTTCTTTATAGTTCTGAACATAATTACAGAAAATATATTGAATAACCTATAGACAGCCTTACCACAGGGAGGTGTGCCCAGTCTTGCTATGGTGTGGATTTTGTCATCTTCAATTTTCACAATCTGCCCATCAGCAGTACCGGTATACAGTACATCTAAAGAAATGTTTTAGTAATACAAGAATTCAGGTAAATTCAAAAACAATCTTTACAATTCCTGTGAGTTCCAAGAATTGCTCTCATGGTGCATTCACAAATACATTTTATATTATATGCTAAGTAACACTAAAACAAATGTTTTACAATGAGAGGCGTTGATGGATCTGAATAGATTTCAGGTATATGACTAACATAACTAACCCACTGCTAAGAAATAATAATCTGCGGTGGCAGATGATTACATCATCAATTTTGCAGAAATTACCCACTAAAATGCCTCTTCAAAAAAAAAAAAAAAAACATATGTAGTAAAGGATCAGTCCACACACAGTTAATTCAACCTTGAGGATGCTGGGAAATTATGAAGTTGAAAATCTTATTATTTCCTTTGGGATTAATAAAGTATTCAGATGCCATGGGACTGCGTTGGTCAGCTATTGTAGCACTGTCCCATTTCATGGACAAGGCAAAATTCCTGGTCTCCTGTGTATCCAGTTCACACCACTGCGCTGTTGGAGTGTGCGGACATGGTGTACTGTATGCAGTACTTTTTATCAGTGCAGTGCGAGACAATTCACTGCCTCACACTATGCGGACGGCAATTGAACTTTATGAGATGTCTGTGTCACATCTCAATAAAAAAAAAAAAAAAAAAAAAAAAAAAGTAAAACAGTGCGACTCACATATTCAGTGCTTTATCACTGCGCTGAGCTCAGTTGGATTGCACTGCACACCAGCTGCTGCACTGTGATGCAGTGGCTGGTGTGAACTAGCCCTTAGGTTTTGGATATAATAGTGTTAGACCATCTGTTGGGCTATTATTGCTGATCTTCCTCTACTGGGGAAATTTCCCCTCACATCCTCTGCCAAAAAAACAGGAAGTAAGGGCGAATCTCCACAAACAAAAGGAAAAAAATCCTACCTTTGAGAGCTGTCAACAGAACAGGTGTCTCAAATGGCAGATTTCCCCTTCACTCCCATTTCAGTCACAACTGTAAAATGTTCACAGTCACAGGACATAAAGTAAGGCTGAATCTCCCACATGGGAAAACAGACAACAATAAAACCTTATAGGAGGTTCTAGACATTCTCTAGTCTGACTTAAGCCAAAGGAACCTAGGTTGGGGACCCCACTATAAGGGAAATGTTTTCAGTGCCCAGAGATGGAATTTGAAGTTGTAGTACAGTCCACTTTTTAACTTGTACCTACAGGTAAGCCTATAATAAGGCATACCTGTAGGTACACTGAATATGTCCTAAACATGTACTAAACATGCACGGTTTATGAGATATTCACACGGGATGCAGCCAGTGACATCACCAGCGCATGCACTCTGAAGGGACAGCATACTTGTGCTGTACCTTCAGAGTTCTGTGTTGTAGAGGTGACTGCCGGGCGCATGATGTGAGTGACATCATTGCAGCTTGGCCTATCACACAGCCAACGAACCCAGAAGAAGGACCGGGTAAAGATGGAAGCCCTGGCAGCGGTGACAATGTGTTTTTTTTTGTTGTTCTTTACGGATCTTACAGCTGACTATTTGTCAACAGCAAATATTTAACTAATCCACAGGACTCTGGTGATCTTCACTGTGCAACCTCATGAAGCACACAAATAAAAATAAAAACATTTTTGTAAAAAAAAAAAAAAAAAAAAACACCCATTCCAAAATCCCAGGATAAAGCCTATTATTGTTGATCCTAAGAATGATGATCAAAAAAACTAAAATTATAACTCACCACCAATATTTACAATGGATTCTGGGCCTACTAACTGGTCTTCGTACAGACGCTCAGCTTTTCTCAGCTTAAGGTTTGCCTCTAGGGCACCCATCATTAGAGGAGGAGTTGGGAAACTGAAAGAAAAACACAAACAAAATAAATTGGCAAGAGGTAATTATAACAATCATGTACCACACAGAGGTGTATGAAGCCTGGCTGGATTCAATTTGTTTAAACAAAAAGGCTGCAATATCTGAAGTGGCATTCCTAATGTCAAGTGACATTACATGAGCAAATACAACCTGAGAAAGCTTCAGCTTCATGAGGCAACAGAAGGTAAGCTGCTGTGCAATCATGATCAAGTTGCCAAAATCCTTTTTTTTATACCACTATTCTCTAAAGCACACACACTCATTGTGCATGTTTATGCGTTTAGGCCTAAGAAGGACGTGATGGTGGTAGGGAGGGAGCATGGCCTGACAACTGCCGGTATTTGGTAGAAAACAGCAGCAAATGAGCAAAAGTGATCTCACAAGGCAAATGCTTCCTCTGCTTGGGGTGTCGGGTGCTGGCCGCTTTTGCCCATATACTCAAGTATATTCCACTTACAGTGAAGCAGATGATCAGACAGACAATGCCCATCCCATCTATGGATACCTGTACACAAAAAGCCAAAGCCAAAGCTTTAGCAGTGACATTTTCTAGAACGGGCCAATGCTCTCTTTTAGGCCAGCTTCACACTGGGGCGGTGCGGGCGGCGACGGTAAAGCAGCGCTATATTTAGCGCTGCTTTACCATCGCTTTAGCCGCGGTATGCGGCCGATAGCGGGGTGGTTTTAACCCCCGCTAGCGGCCGAAAAAGGGTTAAAATCCCCTGCAAAGCGCCGCTCCCCGCGGTGTCCCATTGATTTCAATGGGTAGGAGCGGTGAATACACCGCTCCAAATATGCTGCTAGCAGGACCTTTTTTACTGTCCTGCTAGCACCCTTAGGTGCTTTCACACTGGGGCGTTTTTCAGGAGCTACAGCGCTAAAAATAGCGCCTGTGTAGCTCCTGAAAAAAGCGGGTCCTTTCACTCCAGTGTGAAAGCCGGATGGCTTTCACACTGGAGCGGTGCGCTAGCAGGACGGTAAAAAAAAGTCCTGCTAGCAGCATATTTGGAGCGGTAAAGGTGCGGTGTATTCACCGCTCCTACCCATTGAAATCAATGGGACACCGCGGGGATACCGCCGGCAAAGAGCCGCTGCAGCGGATTTTAACCCTTTTTCGGCCGCTTGCGGGGGTTAAAACCACCCCGCTAGCGGCCGCATACCGCGGCTAAAACGATGGTAAAGCAGCGCTAAATATAGGGCTGCTGTACCGTCGCCACCGCCCCAGTGTGAAACCGGCCTTAGAGTGACAGATCCCATACTCTACTTTTTAGAGGCATGATACAATTGCTGTAATGAAGGACATAAAAACCCATCTGCTTTTAGTGGTTGCTGGCAACTTGATACTGCCATCTAATTTCTCTTATCATTACCATGGTGAAATATTTCCACAAAATAGAGTTTTCACAAGTTCCACAACCAGCAAAAAGCCATAGGAAGGTGTCAAACTCCTCAGAACATGCCAGAAGACTTGCTTCCACATGATGATGATGCCCTTGTGTGTTTTGGATGGTGGAGACAGAAATGAGGGGAAATCTTCCTATAGGAGCCTCTGAGACATAAGAGAATCCCGGAGATTTTACCCAGCAGTGCTGGCCTTAAACTGATATCCTAGCGTTTAGCCATAACTAAACCCAAGAACAAAAATGTAATATATTGCCAATTTACAGTCAGCTAGGGTGGCTGTATTAGTTATCTTTTTTTAGGCCAAGAACAATTTTCAGCAAAGGCGGAAAATATTTGTTAATCTTGCCAGAAATGCAGTGCCCTTGTCATTTCCCATAAATTGGCTTCTAGGCGGGGATGCCAGATTATTCTGGTAGGTATCTGTGTTCGCTATGGGTAATTGTATTCTTTCATCTAAGCATTTATAGCGACTTTCGGTGCATCCTACTCTTATGGTTTACTTGATGTGTCCCTAGGTTCACATTGATGCGATTTGACATGTCAAATTGCATGCCAAATTGGCGGCTATTCCCGGCAATGGCACCATCCAAATCGGTGCGACGCTGACTTTGCGGCACCGCACCAATTCCCAAAATTAGTTTCTGTACTACTTTTGGCGACTTTGGGTGCAATTTCAATAGACATCTGTGCAGGAACCCGCACAGAAGTCCCCGAAATCGCTCTGAAGTCAAACTGACATGAGGGAATGAAATTGTGCGAGTTCAGCTGAACTCACACAATTTCGATCCCGCTGTCAGTGTGAACCTAGGCTTCAAGTGGGAGTACGTTTATACCTTTGAATATACCTATTGGAAATTACTTTGGTCCCCTGTTTTTTTCAGGGTAAGTAATTTGTATGATCTCCTCTGGGGGGGGGGGGGGGTGTATGTGAGGAGCCGGATCCCTTATGCATTTATGGCATATTTATGTATTTGTAAGTGTTATAGAGGATAGAATTCTCTGTGTCCTCCTCATAGTAGCTTCTATGTTTTTCTTTGTACTCTCCCGGATACGTCTAATTAAGGTTTATGTTTGTTCATAAGCTTGAGTGGGTTATGTTATCTACATTATAAGGTTGACTTAGTGCGTTTAGATTTCATTATTAGATACTGGTTTAGTGTTTCTACATTACGTCAATTTATATTCCGTTTGGTACTACCCACCTTGTAAATTGCTTGTGCTTTACATAGGTAAAAAATGGGTCATGGCCCTACCCTAGTCAATATTTGTCTCCAGAGTGTGGAATTGTGGCTTATCCTGGGGACATGGTTTTTGTTTGTGTGTTGGTATTGTTTTTTTTTTTTTTCTCCTTCCTTCCCTGAGACACCATTTTGGGGTGGATTTATTGGATTGTACGAGGTGTGTCCAGAAAGTAATGAGAATTATATTTTCAAAATTATTTTATTGAAAAATGTTACAATTGAACATTGTCTCCTTCAAAGTATGCTCCTTGTGAGTGTACACAATGCTCCCAGCAATTTCCCAATCTTCATAGCATCCCTGGAAGTCTTCAACTGGAATAGCGTTCAGATCCTGTGTAGTGGCTCTTTGGACATTATCCACACTACCAAAATGGTGTCCTTTCAAACACTTCTTTGTCTTTGGGAATATAGAAAAAGTCGCAAGGAGCCAAGTTGGAGCTGTAGGGTGGATGGGGAAGCACAGTGATGTGTTTTTTGGCCAAAAACTCTCACAGCCAAAGCACTGGGACTCGGTTTGTTGCTGGGATGACAGATCAAAGTTCAGCCGATCAGCAACTGATCAGTGTTCCAACGTATGCCCGTCAGCCGATCAGCAACTGATCAGTGTTCCAACGTATGCCCGTCAGCCGATCAGCAACTGATCAGTGTTCCAACGTATGCCCGTCACCCCACCCCAAGTGACTTTGGTCAGCTTTTTCCTTCACAGAGCCCTTCTCAAGCGCAGGAACTTAATTATATTCTGGACACACCTTGTATTCCAATAATCTTGTTTATTGTAGACCTTCTACTATAGAAGGTGGATCCTGAGGAAGTAATTTTTTATGTGAAACATGTCGTGTCCACTGATTTTCATGTGATATACATTGTATACCTGATATGGCGATTGCATGGATGACACGTTTTTTTTTTTTTTTTTTTTATGTATTCGTAAAGTTGTACTTTAACTTTTTTTTTTAATTGGCATAATAAAAAAAATCCCCACGCTCCAGTCTCCCTTTTGGGTTACTGGAAGTTCTATAATTTAATGCATAAAACAACGTAACCTCATTTGTGTAAAATGCTAGTCTCCCCAACCCTCTATGTAATGGAGATGAACATAGGGAAAGATGCATTAGAAGTCCAGCCTGCGTGACAAACATGGTTCCCTGCATGGATACAGTTGAGGAGTGAGCGTAGCCATCCAGGGACAGAAAGTGTGTTATTTGCAGGACACCCAGGTGAAAATAAAAAGGTAAAAAGCCTGAAAAATAAAACGAATGTAGCCACAACATCTGAGCACTGCTAAGCCTCGATATATTACACTTTTGTTTCTGAGTTTAGATTCACATTAAGAGGAATCAACCTTTACTTTACAGTTTTTTAAAGTTGCCTGGAGTTTATCCTCTTATGTACTCTCTTCTGTCTATAACCATTAAATCTCCACTCCCTTGCCTTCAAAATTCCACATAAAACTTAACACAGCAGAATTTTTTGCATTACCCAGAAGACAGGAAGATTTATTGCACCTGACAGGGAAAAGAATAACTGAAAGACAACACAGACAGCTGTCAGGGTCCGATGACTACCTGAGAATCTTTACTGTAGACATAATTAAGATGGCCAACAAGACTAAACTGGCTGTTCTGAGCAAGGTAATCAGCAAGTTACAGCATGCTTACAGACTCGCTTCTTCTAGAATACAGTTTGTGCCATGTAATATTGATAAACACTCATTAGAAAAACATTTACGCTATTAGGCATGCTACTGCACTGGGATAGATGATGTGGCCCGACTTCTCCTGTGGGTCACAGGAGCGCACATAGTTCTGAACTCCTGTGATCCCTATTTAGCCAACAAACGGGCTAAAGTCCACTGTCAGCTGACGTCACTAAGCCAGTCCAGACTTTGGAGGGATCCCGACATTAATGTTGGGCTCCACCCAGATGCCTGACTGGAAAGTTGGCTCAGTTTATCAGCATGCCACTGAGGGTCTGAGCCAGCCGCTCCCACCCCCTTCACAGGCCAGCACTCCAGTGAGCTGGAGACTAACAGTGAAGGCCGAGAGCTGAGCAATCAGAAGTCTTTGATCGCTGAGTTCTTGGTCTTTGATGCAGGTGCAGCATCGGACCAATGCTGCATTCACCTAGGCAAGTATGATGGTTTGTCATTTTGAAATCATACACTTCTCTTATTTATGACAATCTGTATGTCTGCCAACACCTTTATATATTTTTTTTAAGCACCTTATTTTTATGTTTTTTATGTCTGTATGCCTGGGAAAGACTCTGAACAGTAGATCCTAGTCTTCAAATTCAAGTCCTTACAAACATTTAAAAGTCCAGTGGCAGAGTGTCTACTGGTCACTGAGATTCTAATAATGGGAAGCAGAATGGCTGTATTAGGATTTGTCAGGAGGAAACAGGTATTAAAGTTGTTGTAAAGTTTTTTTTTTTTTATTTAAAAATTTAAACTTACCTGCCCTGTTGCAGTGGTTTAGCACAGAGCAGCCTGGATCCTCCTCTTCTCGGGTCCCTCGCTGGTACTTCTGGCCCCTCCCTCCCATCGAGTGCCTCCACAGCAAGCAGCCTCGCCCCCTCTCTCTCCCGATTGGCTAACTGACTTTTATTGACAGCAGCGGGAGCCAATGGCGCTGCTGTGTCTCAGCCAATCAGGAGGGGAGTTCTGAACGGCTAAGGGTCTTGTGGACATCAGGCAAGTATTAGGGGGTACTGGGGCGGCTGCTGCACACATAATGAGTTCCACACAAAAATGTAACTTCCGCTTTAAGGGAAGGTGACCCCCTGACATGTCACATTTGGCATGTCATTTTTTTGGGGAGGGGGAGCAATCATCTCAGCAATCATCTGGGACACGTCACAGGTCCCAGATGATTGCCCGGCCAGTTACAGCACGCAGTACGGCTCGCGCCTGGCTGTGAAGCCACAGCCAGCCAGCCACCCAGTGACAATGCCGGAGCCGCAGAGAGGAGGGGGGAGACAAGTGGGGCTTCTTCCCCCCACATGGCTAGAACCTGGGACAGGTAAGTGTCTGATTATTAAAAAAAATTTTTATTTTTATTTTTTTGGAACTTGCCGGTAAAGTCAAAACATTTCCCCCCCCCCCCCCTTTAGTTTTGGACACAGTACATAATTGGTTAACACCACTGTCAATTTTTTATTTTATGCCGTGTTATTCCCATCTGGGAGATTTGTGTTCACCTTCTGTCCCAGGAACACAACAGTAAGTAAGAGGTAAATCACTCCAAAAGTAAAGATAGACGGTTATCATTGAACAGGTGTCCCCATTAGAAGATTTACCTTCACCTTCTGTCTCTGTGACAACTCGATATTAAAGTTAGATATTAAATATCACTTTGGGGGAGATTTACTAAAATTGGACCACACAGAATCTGGTGCAACTGTGCATAGTAACCAATTAGCTTCCAGGTTTTATTAAAAAATTAGGAGGATTCTAGTGGCTGTGGCTGTCCGATGGAGCATACACACGGACGGATTTTACGACAACAAGCTCACATGGAACATTTGTTGTCGGAAATTCCGACCGTGTGTACGCGGCATTAGAGTGTACTGTATAACTTCCTCTCGAACTGCTTCCTGCATCAGCCTTTGTATTCACATTTCCAAGGCAGGTTTTGAATCCAACTGGTGGCTGTGAGAAGTCTCTTAGTACTGGTATTATTTTTTACATAAGGTTTTCTGCATATGGCATTCTAGGGTCATCAGCAGCTCTGCATTCCAAAAGCCGAAATCCAGACAAAAGTGAGAAGGGTGAACTGGTGTGTTCCAGTACATTTTTGAAGAAAACCTGAACTGCTTAGTAGGTAGACTAGGTTTACTGTACGGGTCTCATTTGTCATTTTGAAATAAGTGTATCAATTTAACCCAACAGTAAAATGTCTGCTGCAGCTGAGAACTTTTAAAACTCTGCCCTGTAGAATGAAGACAGAAGCAAAGGAAAAGCTATGATATTGTATTGTCTTACCTTAACACATGGGGCTCTATGGGGCTCTCTAGAAGACAGATGGCTGCCAGCGAAGGAATGATCAGTGCCAAGGCCAAGCATGTTAAGGTGGCACGGAACACTTTGCCGCTGTATGTGCTGTGGATCAAAAAAAATATCAATATTTTACCAGACAGGAATAAAGTAGGACAGACTTGAAAAAGGCAATTTGATATGCAAGAATGAAAAGTAAGGCTGGCCATACATTATACAATTTTAGTTTAGATTTATCAAATTTAAATAATAGGAGGTCAAACCTAAACACCTTCAATGCAGGCCCCTGCAGCACATAATTGAAGGTAAATCTAAAAGGAAATTGAATAAGAAAATTGTATAATGTATGACCAGCTTAAGGCTGCTTATACACAGAGGAGTTTTTGAAGCGCCTTTTGCGTAAAAAATAAATAAAAAAAGTGGCAGAAAAGCCCAAAAAAAAAAAAAAAAAAGCTTCCCTTTAAATTCTGTGTACGAGTTCACACTGGGACGGTGCACTTCCCTTGCAGTGTAACAAAGTCCTTCTTTCCGCATTTTTGGTGCGGGAAAAAAATAAATAAAAAAAAACACCACACACATATTGAAATGCATTGAAATTGTGACAATAGATGCATTAAAAAAATAAAAATAAAATAAAAACACACGCCACACACACCTGTGTTGTGTTTTTGATTACGTTTTTGAGTCACATGTACTGTGAATAACGCACACCAAAAAAAAAAAATAAAAAAAAAATTATAAATAAAATAATTTTCTTTTTAAAAATACTAAAATTTTTAAAAAAAGTCGCATATGTTGTTGCAGATCAGAGTGAAAGTAGCCTTAAGCATCACGATTGTTTAACCAGCAACACAGCTCTGTTTACAATAAACTCATCCAAACGGCAATCATGTTTTGTTATATGTATGCAAGTCATTACTAATTTAGAGTTGTTGGGCGCCATTCACAATGGCAATGACATATATGCATTTATGAGACAATTTTATAAGTATATACAGTAGATGCATGCAATAATTTTAAATGGTATAATTCACACCGTGCGTTTGCCTGCATTTGGGTGCATTTCATTTAGTGTTGTTTAGGCCTGGTTCACCCTATGAATTACACAGGAATGCGCAGAGCATTTCTGTGCAATTCAAATGCGATTCAGTGCGGTGCAATGTGAGCCCATTCATTTTGAATTGGCTCAAATTGCACTAAAAGTAGCGCATGCACAACTTTTGTGAACGCAATGCAACCGGATCATATGGTACTTTTGTACCATGTAGGCAAATGCACTTCGGGGGGACTTGCCATCCACCTTGTCTGTGCGGATGGAGGAATCTGTGGTTTTTATTCAGCCTTTTGACAAAAAAATAAATAAAAAATAAAACACACACACGTGTATGGCCAACTTTGGAAACAGTCATGTAGTTAAAATCATGAAACCTAATAACGCTCCTGCGTGCCAACACGGAAGCCCGAGACAGGACAAAGTACAGAAATCTTTTACTGCTCTTATTGCAAAACTGTCACACTTTATCCCACATTGGTATTTCATCAGCCTGAATTAAAATCTTTAAACTTTCATAATCAAAGAAAAATCAGAGCCCCCCCCCCCCCCCCCACGCAAACAGACCACCTCCCACTGTCACCAGAAAACTAAAAGCAACATAGCTACTGCCACCGTTTGTCAAGACACATCCACATTTTTAGACTTTTGACCTAAAACATAAGCAGTTACTGTATTTATTGGCATATAACACTCACTTTTTCACCATGAAAATCAGGTGCAAATAGCGTGTGCGTGTTATACGCCAATACTTACATTTTAGCTGCCTTGGAGGGGACAGGGAGGGGTCGGGACGAGCGCCGTCAGATTACATACAGTGAGAATCTCCCGTTTACTTGGCGGCCTCTGTAAGACCCCTTTCACACTGGGGGCTTTTTCAGGCGTTTTCCAGACGCTTTAGCGTTAAAAAAAAAGCGCCTGTAAAACGCTTGAAAGAAGCCTCATCTGCAATTCCAATGTGAAAACCCAAGTGCTTTAAGGGCCCTTTCACACTGCAAGCGGCGCTTTACCAGTGTTTTTCGAGCGCTAGTGGGGCGCTTTTAACCCCTGCTAGTGGCCAAAAAAAGAGTTAAAAGCGCCCACAAAGCGCTGCTGCTACAAGCACTTTTCAGGCGCTTCCCATTGATTGCAATGGGAAGAGGCGCTTTAGGAGCGGTGTATTCACCGCTGCAAAGAAGCTGCTTGCAGGACTTTTTTTTGACGCCCTGCATGCGCAGCGCCTCGGTGTGAAAGCACTCGGGCTTTCACATTGGGATTGCAGTTGCAGCTTCTTTCGGGCGCTTTACAGGCCCTTATTTTAACGCTAAAGCACCTGAAAAACGCCATAGTGTGAAAGGGGTCTCAGTGTGAAAGCACTCGGGCTTTCACATTGGGATTGCAGTTGCGGCTTCTTTCAGGAGCTTTTTTTAACGCTAAAGCGCCTGAAAGACGCCTGAAATACGCCCCAGTGTGAAAGGGGTCTAATAGGAAGTCCCGTCTCCTGGGCCGCCATTGGACCACTGTTCTGTTTATCATAGGAGATTATCACTGTATGTAATCTGTCGGTGCTCGTCCTGCCCCCTCCCTGTCCCCTCTAGGCTGCAGATGGGCATTGATTAAGCTGCACTGATGGCAATGGTGAGGCTGCATTGATGTGGACTGATAAGGCTGCAGATGGGCATTGATCAGGCTGCACTGATGGCAATAATGAGGCTGCAGATGGGCACCGACCCTTATTTTGCTTCAAAATTCATTGCTTCAAAGTTCCCGATTTAAAATTTTACTTTTTTTCCCTGAAACTTCCCTCTTAAAATGAATGTGCGTGTTATACGCCGATAAATACGGTATATCTTTTGTTTAAAAAAAAATAAAAATAAATTAAAAGCCCAACCCCAGTCAAAAGAGCATGCAAACGTACTGAGAAGTAGACATGTGCACTGCCAAAAAAATGTGTTAGTTTTCGCTTCATTCTTTTTTTTATTTTTTGGTTTTTCAGATCATTTGTTATGAACGAAATTCGTTATTTCGAATAAATTCGTAAATTCGACATCCAAAAATACGAAAGAAAATTTGAAAGAATGAAAAATTCAAAATGACTAACTAATAATAACTACTAAATTATAGGTATTGGAATTTCCTTTCAAATTTGGTTGTTAGCGAACAAAAGGAATACGAATTATCCAAAGTTACGAATTATCGAATATCGCATCTAAATGAATGGAACGTAACAAATTAATAATAAAACATTTTTATTCTTATGAATTATTATTATTATTAATTTGTTATATTCCATTCGTTTAGATGCAGCATTAGTTATTTCAGGTAATTTGTAACTTTGGATAAATTCGTATTCATTACGTTCACTAACAGCATTTGAAAGGAAATTCCAATACCTATAATTTAATAGTCCCTTTAGAATGTAAGCTCTACGAGCAGGGACCTTCTGTGCCTTCTGTATTGAACTGTACTGTAATTGTGCTGCCCCCCTCTGCATTGTAAAGCGCTGCGTAAACTGTTGGCACTATATAAATCGTGTATAATAATAAATATAGTAATAATAATTAATTATTATTTTTGATTGTCGAATTTTCATTCTTTTGAACTTTTGTTCCTATTTTCGACTTTTCGGAAAAACTTGCTAAACGGGTTTTCGTTCTAATATTTCCGAATTAACGAATTTGTCGAATTTTGATGAAAAATGTATTTGGTAAGAAATGAATTGCACATGTGTACTGAGAAGTAATATGCTGACAGGAGGGCGGATCACATAGATCATAGATGAACATGCTGGATTAACGGTTTCAGTACTTTATGCATCACTGACCATGAAACAAGTTTACAAGTCAAAGGTTCTGACTTTCCCAATCTGCAAGCTCGCTGCAGATAAGTGACACAAAGTACAAAATCAGAGACAGCCAAGCAACCAACAATTAGAAGAACGTCAGCAATAACAGCTCTTTATTTCCCTTTGCATGTTCACTTTAAATGTTTTTTTAAATTAAAAGTAGGACCAAAAGCGCTTTTGGCTCTAGTACAGGAGTGCACTTCGTTCTGTATTCAGCCGACAGCGGGCTAAAGTCAGCTGTTGGCTGATGTCACTCAGCCTCTGGAGGGATCCCGACTTTATTGTCGGGATCTGCACAGCTGTTTAACCTACAGATGGCTCAGCCTGTACCAGCTGCTCCTGCCCCCTCCACAGCCTGGTGCTCCAGTGAGTGCAGGAGTAGAAAGCAGTAACTGACAGTCACTGACTCTCTGCTCACTGAAAACCGAGAACCGAGCGTTCAGTGGCTTTTGATCACTCAGTTTTAGGTCTTAGAGGCAGCAGGTGACAGATGCAGCATTGGACCGAATGCCATACTTCCCATATATTAATCAGTTCAAGATTATTAACAATTGATTTGGGAAAAACATTCACTTTTGTTTTCCTCATACTGGGCCGATTGTGCGAAATATTTGGTACGTGGATTTATAGAATGCACCAAAATTGATCAAGTTGAAGGGTTTGAGCAGAAAGATGCGACTAGTGTGCCAAAAAATAAAAAAATCCTAAAGTGCGACCTGTCACACAAAAGTTGCATGATTTGCACCAAGTAAATAATCAGTCTGTTAATATTTCATACAACGTAGGTGTGCAGTATTAGGTCAAGAGGATAATGGCGCAAAACAATCACGATCATGGTTTCTGCGCCTAACTTTACATGCTTTAACGTGATATTTTCTGTGAAATGCAATGCGTCACAATGCATAATGTGCACTGCTCTTGTAAAGGAAATGTGTAAGTTCTGTATATAATTGTATTCTATTTTATATGTATTGCACACTTCCCTCACTGTACACACAGCACTAATAATGTTTTCAGTACATGTTTACATTCTTTCCTGATTAGAATTAGCCTGTCTATGTTACGCCCCTTGTTACCATAAACCTACAATTGTAATAGTAATGTGATACCTACGTAATCATGTGTATAAAAATCTTCAATTGCTTCATAATAAAGCAGAACAGTTATTTGGAAAGATGCAGAGTGTATCTTTTGTGTCTGTTCCCTACTGCAGTAGTTATTTTGGAACCACTAATCAATATGAGGATAGGAGTTGCCCATCTACAAAATGTCCAGGTCACTCTACAACCACCAATCAGTTTATCGGGCCCAATGAACCTTTGTGTTTCTTGTGCAAAAGAAACCACAAAATACACAAAACAACCTTACCTCATGGCAGCAGTGACACAGCCAGTACCTTCCTACTTGTCGGACCCAGTGAGCCAGGACAACCTTCTGTGGATCGCCACCACCCCCCTACATAGCCCCCGATTCTGAGTCCTCACCCATTGGCAGGAGAATGGTGAAGCTGATTGGTGCATGGCTTCAAGGTTGGTTTCCTCCTTCTCTCCCTGCAATCCATTGCTCCTCTCTCAGTTCCCGGAAAACATCACTCTGTAGGACATTGTTACAACACGCACTGTAATCTCCACAACAAATTTTTTGAATGAAAAACTTTGAAAGGTTGGACTGCCAAGACAGTAGCGTGTGTAATTGCAGCAAAATATGTCAGGGTGCTGTTTTTCTAGAGCAGTGTATAATCGTAGGAATTGGGGAGGAGCAGAAGACTGCGTGAGACAGCAAAGAGTGAAGACATTTCCCCACTTGCCCGGGCACATTTCCTACAACCAAGGAAAGGGAGTTCCACAGCCCTGTATTTAAAAAAACAAATAAAAATACCATGTGTTATGGTATAGTGAACTGACTCTAATGTCCCACATTACAATCTGTACCTACCAACCCAAGTCTTTTCTCATAGTAGCAACTAACATTTTTCCAATTTAGCTGAATTCATCTGAGCTTTACAAAAGAGGGAGCCGAGTCTTGGATGGTCCTGTACATACCAGCAGCTACAAAGCATCTCTAATATCACGCTGCAGCATGTCAAAATGATCAATGCCTTGCCTGACGCTGTATTAAAGGAATATTACTCAACTCTAGAGAACTGGCTAGAATACTGCTAGATTCACTTGTTTCGACCCCACCATGAATGACGACTAAAGATTCCTTCCACACGGGGGGTGGGGAGGGGGGGTAAGATCAGCGGGGGATCTGTCCGTTTACTCCCTGCTAATCTGAGCAGAGTGCATACCTCCAAACATTTTGAGATGGAAATGAGGGACACCTACTAACAAAATGTATGTAGGCATAGGACACCCCCCCCCTGCCCCACCCCCTTCACCACTTCAGCCACAGAAGGATTTACTCCCTTCGTGACCTGAGCACTTTTTGCGTTTCGGCACTGCGTCGCTTTAACTGACAATTGCGCAGTCATGCAACGTGGCTCCCAAACAAAATTGATGTCCTTTTTTTTTTTCTTTTTGGCGCTATAAACAAAAAAGAGCGACAATTTTGGAAAAAAAAAAGCATTCATTTTTTACTTTTTGCTATAATAAATATCCCCCAAAAAAATTATCTATCTTTTTTCCTCAGTTTAGGCCGATACGTATTCTTCTACATATTTTTTGTTAAAAAAATTAAAAATAACGCAATAAGCGTTTGATTGGTTTGCGCAAAAGTTATGGCGTCTATAAAATAGGGGATAATTGTATGGCCTTTTTATTAATATTTATTTTTTTTTTTTTTTCTAGCAATTTCTCCAAATCAGGGACAGCTGGGAGATATGAGAGTGGGCAGATGACAGGTCTGTGTCTACTCTGCTTATGGACATGGCTTATGCTCTATGGACCGATGGCTGTCCGTTTACACCCGATTGCACTCCGATCCGTTCTGCCTACACTTCCCCTTTCTCTTTTTTTTTATATAGCAAACCAGATCAGATTGGAGGCACAAGTCCGTTTACCCCCGCTGGTCCATAGGGGTGAATTAAGGGTCCAATCAGGTCTGCCTGAAAAACTGACAGGGGGACCTGATCAGAACCTTCATGTGAAAGGGGTCTTATGGTTGCATTGTTATCTAAATGATGTTATTGTCGGTGAATGGTTTGAATTAGTAAAGAAAGGAATCAAAAATACCAGGATAAGATAAGGAAGCTGCAAATGCTAGCGAATAAAAAAACATCCCTTGTTATAACAATAAGCCTGACAGGTCCTCTTTATGGGGAGGTCTAATAGACCCCAGATTTCTCATCTGCCCTGAAAGCATTACACTAAACCGAGATCAGTTTGATCCAGATGCTTTACAAGCTGGTAACGGCTTGTAAACATCAGACTGAAATCCTCATCACTTCCGGTTTCTTATATCACACAGGGGAGACGATGTACCCCCCTCCCCTCTCAGAGCACAAACACACTCAGTGGGGGGGGGGGGGGGGGTTCTGCACCTGTACAAGTGATTGAGCAGCTGTATAGCCACTTGGTTTACTTCCACATGAAAGCCCATCACTGGCTGGAAAGTTTGATACCAGATGGATCATCCTGGTATAACCATTTAAACCCGATGTAAGGGTACGTCCTAAGGGGTTGAAATTCTTAAAGCCAACATAAACTCATTGCAATCAACATTAACTATTTTGAATCCTTATGTTCCTAGCATTAGTAAATAAATAAGAAGGTATATTACATTTACAGTAGTACCTTGGATTACAAGCATAATCCGTTCCAGAAGCATGCTTGTTATTCCAAAGCAAGTTTCCCCATAGGAATCAATCGAAACTCAGATAATTCATTACAGTGTCACTGCTATTGTATGCGGTACTGCATATGGCCAGAGGTGGGGGGCGCCAGAGACACTCGGAAACACATTTGGAGACACTCGGGAACAGAGTGTTTCCGAGTGGCACCTGCACCTCTGGCCAAATGAGGTACTGCACATCCCAGAGGTTTAAATTCTGTTCGTTTTGTGAGACAGCGCTTGCAAATCGAGTCAGAAAAAAATAGCTTGTATTGCGAAACGCTAGTAAACCGCATTACTCGCAATCCGAGGTTTTACATCTCTTCAGTTTCTTCCTGGCCTAGGCTAAAGAGATGTCATACATCTTCATGGGCAATTTTTTTCTCTTTCACCTGGAGGGGGCTCCTCCTGCCTGCATGTCTGAGCTAAGGGCAGGTGGATTACAAGATTTAAATGCTACATTAATCATCTGCCCTTACTCAAGATGACTGCAGCTAGAAATGCTAGGGGTTGTTTTTCAAAGTGATTGCGCAACAAAATAAAGCATTGAGACATGGATGGATGGGAGAGCCTGCTTTGAACATTTTTCAGTGATGCTCAGAAACAGTTTAGATCCCCTAAAGCAGTCGTCAACCCCCGGGCCGAGAGACAGAGACCGGTGGATCAGAGAGGTTGGCGAGCAGAGCGGCGGCCCACCTAGCATCATCGCTCTTCCGCCCTCAAAGCGTGCAAAATGTCGAAGGTGCGGCGGGGAGCAAAGAGATGACATCATCTCTCACCGCCCACCTAGCATCACCGCTCTTACACCCTCACAGCATGCGGAATGTCGGAGGTGCGGCGGGGAGCAAATAGATGACATCTTTTACCGCCCGCCCCGCATCTCCACTCTCCTTCCGATACTCAAGAATGACCACTGAACCAGTGCCACCAATGCAGTGACAAGCCACATCTGATGGCACTGGCAGGTGGCATTCCTCATCTGGTGGCACTGGCAGGTGGCAAGTGGCATTCCTCATCTGGTGGCACTGGCAGGTGGCATTCCTCATCTGGTGGCACTGGCAGGTGGCAAGTGGCATTCCTCATCTGGTGGCACTGGCAGGTAGTGTGGCAAGTGGCATTCCTCATCTGGTGGCAGGCAGTGTGGCAAGTGACATTCCTCATCTGGTTGCAGGCGACATGGCAGGCAATGTGGCAAGTGACACACTCAGGGCTCCCACTGATTCTGCATTATGGTGAGTTGAACAATTTCATTTTATATTAAAATGCAATATAAGAAATAATACGCTTCAATCATCCTGACACCATGTGATGATTGAAGCGCCAACAGCAGAACACCAGCTATTGCCCCGATAAATTCCCAGCAAAAAATCGATTACCCCCCCCACGCATATGCGGACACACCACCTCGCCGGGCATTGCCACAATTTTCTTCCATGCAGCCGGTCCCTGGTGCCAAAAAGGTTGGGGACCACTGCTCTAAAGTGTATCAAAACACAATAACAGAAATACTGCAAATGATCAGTTTCCCCCACTTTCAATGCCAGTGGTCACCAGGACCAATAAAAAGAGTGAATCTCCCCACCGGGGACACAGACAACAACTAATACCTGACAGGGCTGCTAAACTTTCCAAATTCTACCAAAACTTTCTTATTTTTTTTTTACATTTTGACATTAGATACACCTGAAGATTTCAACACTAAGGTTGTTATCAACATGTAGCTGTGCTTGTTATGCCATTGATACAGGATTATAATTGTTTCCCTCTTTGTTGGTGACATACAAGGATATGTCACAATACTCATTTACATCTCACAAATCTTGGCAGTTAATTGCAGCGATGAGTGTTTGCTGACAGCTATAGGAGGAACCATAATGACACACATTTCAAAAGACCTCTGAGAAATACACACTCTTTCATCCCAGAAATGACTCAGGATTTACACACAGCCGTTCTCTAACTTTACTTGGTGGAACTTTCCGGAAATTTCAAAAGCGTGCAAATCAAGAGCATAAGTCACAAGATAAAAAGCAGGGGGGTCACATGCATTTAAAATAGAACTTTTTTTTTTTAAAGCGGAACCTAACCCCCCCCAGCCCTTATTTTGCCCCTTATACCTTGATTACGGGGTTCTACACAAAACAAAATAGTCACACCTAGCGATCCAGCTGTGTTCTAAAGGGATCCGCTACTTCACACCCAGCCCCGTGCCGCCATCTTCTCTTGCCATCATCAGGGGGCCACCTACATTTGGAGGGGAGTCAACAAGGCCTATGATGAAAGGTACGCCATTCCTACTGTGAAACACGGAGGTGGATCGCTGATGTTTTGGGGATGTGTGAACTACAAAAGGCACAGGAAATTTGGTCAAAATTGTTGGCAAGATGAATGCAGTATTTTCTCAAAAAATACTGGAGGAACATTTGCATTCATCAGCCAGGAAGCTGCGCATGGGATGTACTTGGACATTACAACATGACAATGATCCAAAAACACAAGGCCAAGTCGACCTGTCATTGGCTACAGCAGAATAAAGTGAAGGTTCTGGAGTGGCCATCTCAGTCTCCTGACCTCAATATCATTGACCACTCTGGGGAGATCTCAAAACGTTCAGTTCATGCAAGACAGCCCAAGAATTTACAGGAACTGGAGGCTTTTGCCAAGAGGAATGGGCAGCTTTACCATCTGAGAAGATAAAGAGCCTCATCCACAAATACCACAAAAGACTTTAAACTGTCATTGATGTTAAAGGGGGCAATACACGGTATTAATAACTGGGGTATGTAAACTTTTGATCAGGGTCATTTGGGTAGTTTCTGTTGTCATTATGATTTAAAAAGAGTAAACACAGTTGATTGATAATAAATGGCTTCAGCCAAACACTAACCATGAGTGAAAGGAAAGTTTTTCTGTTATCATTCATATTCTCTGAAAAATGGCCAATTAAGTGAGAGGAGAGGAAGGAGAGAAAGTGGGTGGGGATTGTGAAGGAACCATTTCAACTTTTTCTACCGTTGGTATGAAAACTAGCTTAACCACCTCAGTACAGTGCATTTTCACCCCCTTCCTGACCAAGCCATTTTTCAGCTTTCAGCGCTGATGCACTTTGAATGACAATTGCGCAGTCATACGACACTGTACCCAAATGAAATTGTTATCATTTTTTCCCCACAAATAGAGCTTTCTTTTGGTGGTATTTGATCACCTCTGCGTTTTTTATTTTTTGCGCAATAAACAAAAGAAGGGCGACAAATTTAAAAAAAAAAACAATATTTTTTACTTTTTGCTATACTAAATATCCCCAAAAAATATATATAAAAAAACATTTTTTTTTCCTCAGTTTAGGCCAATACGTATTCTTCTACATATTTTTGGTAAAAAAAAAAAAAAAAAAAAAATCGCAATTAGCGAATATTGATTAGTTTGCGCAAAAGTTATAGCGTTTACAAAATAGGGGATAGTTTTATAGCATTTTTATTAATATATTTTTTTTTTTTACTAGTAATGGCGGCGATCAGCGATTTTTATTGTGACTGCGACATTATGGCGGACACATCGGACATTTTTTACACATTTTTGGCACCATTGTCATTTATACAGCAATCAATGCTATTTAAATGCATTGATTCATGTATAAATGACACTGGCAGTGAAGGGGTTAACCCCTAGGGGGCGGGGAGGGGTTAATTATGTTATCTGGGAGTGATTCTTACTGTGGGGGGAGGGGACTCACAAGGGGAGGAGACCGATCTGTGTTTCTCTGTACAGAGAACACATCATCGGCTCCTCTCCTCTGACAGGACCGTTGATCTGTGTGTTTACACACACAGATCCACGGTCCCGCTGTGTTACTGGGCAATCGCGGGTGCCCAGCGGACATTGCGGCCGCTGGGCACGCGCATCGGGTGCCCAGTGACACGGCGAGAGCGCGCGCACGCTCCCTGGAGTGCACAGAAGGGGAGGACGTCATATGACGCCCTCCCACAACGAGAGCTGCGCCGCCTGGCCGTCATTTGACAGCCGGCGGTGGCAAGCAGGTTAAAGAGGAAGTAAAGCCTCCATTAAAAAAAAAAAAAACGGAACCTGCAAGGCAAAGGCATAATGAGGTAGTATGCATAGCATACTAGCTCATTATGAATAACTTACCTGAGAACGAAGCCCCCGAAGTGACCCTCGTCCACGACCACCGCCATCAATCCCGGAGTGACTTCCGGGTCTCGCCGCTCCAGCGCTGTCATTCGCTGGAGCGGCGATGACGTCACTCCCACGCATGCGCACGAGAGCGGCATATCGCCGTGATCTCGGCATGCTCAGTGCGCCGCTGTCTATGGTGCATGCGCCATAGACAGCGATGCCTCTTTTTCTAAATATCTCCTAAACCATGTAGGTTTAGGAGATATTTATTGGACCTACAGGTAAGCCTTAATCTAGGCTTACCTGTAGGTCAAAGTGGTTTGTAAGGGTTTACAACCACTTTAATACATACAGTTCATACAGCGCATTCAGCCGCTACATCTGTTAACGAAGGTAATTGTTTGTTTGGACGGGCTTGGTCCAAACTAAATATTTAAAGTTCACTAAAAAGTCAAAGATCTGCTTTAAAGTCAGTACCAAGGTCATGCCTGCAGTGTGAGCTTGCTTTAACCCCTTGTTTGCCATGTCATTTTTTTAAATGTGGGTTCAACCCTTATTTAAATTTAAAGTGACACTAAACTCTGGTTTAAGAAAAAAAAAAAACAATATATTCAAGTATGTATTCTAAACTCAATAAAGTACTTTCTATCGATCTCAGCCGCCTTCAAAATCCCCAAATTCATTTTTTTTTTTGTGCTGCTGTGATCGGACTTCCTGTTAGATGGTGGCTACGTTTGCTCTCCATGGTTCCACCGTATGTAGCCCCCCCTCTTGCTTGCTTCCATAGTGGACTATAGGACTTGTAGTGTGCTTTGTACATGGACACAACCAACATGCACTGCTCGTATCAAAAAAAAAAATTGAATTGAGGAGGAAAAAAAAGGGAGGTTCGTAGCTCACAGAAGACATTACAAGAAGCCAGCAAAAAACGCAGTAAGGACTCATTCACAACACATGCGCATTATGGTGCGCTGTAATGCGTTGGCGTGCATTTTACATGTACCCCAATTGTGCAGCCAATCAGCGCGCCCAGCCGATCAGCGCCCCCAGCGGTGCAAGCCGATCAGCGCGCCCAACGGTGCAAGCCGATCAGCGCCCCCAGCGGTGCAAGCCGATCAGCGCCCCCAGCGGTGCAAGCCGATCAGCGCCCCCAGCGGTGCAAGCCGATCAGCGCCCCCAGCGGTGCAAGCCGATCAGCGCCCCTAGCTGTGCAAGCCGATCAGCGCGCCCAGCGGTGCAAGCCGATCAGCGCGCCCAGCTGTGCAAGCCGATCAGCGCGCCCAGCGGTGCAAGCCGATCAGCGCGCCCAGCGGTGCAAGCCGATCAGCGCGCCCAGCGGTGCAAGCCGATCAGCGCGCCCAGCGGTGCAGCCGATCTGCACAGCCAAAAATTCTGCTTGCAAACACGCTCTGTTGGGGGGTCACAAAAATTGCAAAGCTCACCAGGTACAAAGAAAAGAAATGGAGAGAACCAACCATGTAAATAAAGGATGAGACACCATACATTTAGTTTTGGATACACTTTCATACAAATAAAGGGAACTACCGTTATACAAAATAAAAGGGTTTTTTTTTAGTTATTGGTTGTAAATGGTTGTCTATCGGTCAGTTGCAGTCCCTGGTGAAGTAGCAGGTTTAGGAGAGGTCATTATCGGTGCCAGGCTCACTCACGCAGCATTTGTTGTGCAGCGACAGAGGTGCATGCGCAGTCATAGAGCTGGCAGGGTAATCGCCATATTAGGTATTGGCCAATAGCAGACAGCACAAGCATTGCCCGCACCGGAGTATTATACTCGCCTTTTCCTCTCGCCTTCCTGCACGTAGCTGTCATCGGTGATCACCTGCGGCCGGATAGGCCTCCGCTGCCTCAGCCCATCTCCGTCCTCCATGCTCCCGCTTCCACAAAGGGCACAAGACACAGCTGCAGCTAACGGGAGTGGATTGTCACGCCGGAGCCAATAGGAAAATACCTTTCATCAGTCTCGACCAATAGGAAGGCAGCCCTGGTCTGGCCACAGTGCCGCTGAACTCTTTTACCTCAGAGGGAGTGCTCGGGGTGAAGAGTGACATTTTCAGTCAGCATTAACCCTTCTTCTGCCGCAGGTCTAGCCCACACATATGAGTGCATTGTATGAATAACAGTATAACACGCAGAGTCCACAGTTATACGATAGTATACAAAAATCCCATACGTCATATACTTACATACTTTACAGGAATGAGATGCCTGCTAAAATGACATATACAATCACCAATGAAATACAATGAAAAAGTTATATGACCTATTGTAAGGAATGTAAAAAAATATATAAATAATGTTTGGGGGTTCTGAGTAATTTTCTAGCAATAAAATGCAGATTTATTACATGTAGGAGAGAAATGTTAGAATTGCCCCGGTAAAGAAGTAGTTAAAAAAAAAAGCAGAGGCCCGGGTGTTGCAATTTTTCATGCCACGCCGTATTTGCGCAGCGATTTTTCAGATGCAATGTTTTTGGGAAAAAAATACACTTTATTGAGATTTTAATGCAAAAAAACACAATATATAACCCAATTCTTTGGTTAAAATATAAAAGATGATGTTACGCCGAGTAAAAAGATGCCTAACATGTCATGCTTTAAAATTGTGCACCCTTGTGGAATGGCGCCAAACTATGGTAGTTAAAAATCTCCATAGGCAACGCTTGAAAAATGTTTACAGGTTGCCGGGTCTAACATTAGAATTATTGCTCTCGCTATAGCGCTTGCGGCAAAACCTCACATGTGTGGTGCAAACACCGTTTACGTATGTGGGAGTGACCTACATGTGCATTCACTTCTGCGTGCGATCACAAGGGGACGGGGGCGCTTTTAATTTTTTTTTTCTATTATTATTTTTTATTTTTATACTGTCCCTTTATTTTTTTATCATTTTTATTCCTATCACAAGAAATGTAAACATCCCTTGTGATAGAAATAAGGCATGACAGGTCCTCTTTATTGAGACATCTGGGGTCTATAAGACCCCAGATATCATCCCTACCCTGCGAAGCATGAGATAAAAAAATTTAATAAAAAATGGCAGTGTTTACATCTGACAACATGACACCGCTTCCAACCTCCCAGGATCATAGAGGTGGCCGGGGACTATGCGGTCTTTGACCACCTCTGTGGTAACTAGGGTTACCACCTTTTCTTCACAATAAACCTGAACACTTTAGCGGCATAGGGCACATTTTTTTCATGGTGTACACTATAGGATTATAAAATACCTGATACACCTTTGGGTGCCCCAAGGATACTGGTAATGCAGCATGCTGTGGCAAACATTGGATGTGGCCAAGCTGACATCATCGCGCCCCCGTGCCCCTTTGATGCCAAACCTGCCCCCAGACAGCAGCCCGCAGCTCCCAGGTGGCAACAGATTTTTATGTGACTATCTCAGTTACTTGGGGAGCCACAGCCCAGTCTGAATAATGTGTCTGGGTTTCAGAGAGACTGAATCCCGGACAGGTGGCAACCCTAGTGGTAACCCGCTGCCAAATCAGATCCCTGGCTCTCCAATCACACGGGCAAGCCTGGAGAGGTGCCGATGGGCGACAGGGGGGGGGGGCATCCCCTCCCACTGCCTGTAACAGCAATCCAGCAGCTAATCAGCCGATAGGATGGCTTTTACATTTTACATAGAGGGATTTGCTGGCTGAAAAGAAAGATATCTGGATGATGCCTGTGGCTGCAGGGCAAAAAATAGACAACCCAGTGGTGATCGAATTCCAGCAAAAAGAAAGCTCTATCTGCGTGAAAAAAAATCATACAAGGTTCATTGGTGCACAGTGATGCATGACCGCACCATTGCCAGTTAAAGCATTTCCAGTTAAAGTAGCACTGTGCTGAATAGCAAACAAATGCCCTTGTCGTAAAGGGGGTAAAACCTTCCGGAGCTCAAGTGGTTAAAATACAACCAAAGGCAAAGCTTTGTTTTTTAATCTTGGATAGATTAAGACCTCTTTCACACGGGCATTCCGATCAGGTCTGACTTGTTTGTTGGTCTGTTCTTCGGACATGATTGGAAGCTCTATGCAGCCTAGGGTTGCCACCTGTACTTTTTTCACCCGGGCAGTCCGATTTTTGAATGACCGGGGTTCCATCTGCCTGAGACCCGGACACATTATTCAGAATGGACTGCGCCGGGAGCGACAATTCTGCTCAGCCATCTAATGTGTCTCCCTCCCCGCCGGCAGCCTGTCTTACCACTAGCTGCTCGGTGTCAGCCCGCACTAATGCTGATTGCAGGGGGGATCCAGACTCCAGCCGGGGATTCAGCCTAGCCCCATTACTCAGTGTGAACCTGCACTGTCTGCCACTGATCGCAGACGGAAGCTGCGGGATCTGACCCCAGCCGAGCATTCCGCCTAGCCTGGCTGCTCAGTGACCCCACACTGAGGAGCCACGGGATCAGGACTCTGGACAGGGATTCAGCCTAGCCTGGCTGCTCAATGTGAACCCACACTGTCTGCCGCTGATTGCACCAGGGAGCCACAATATATGGACCCCAGCTGGGGATCCAGCCTAGCCCATCTGCTTGGTGTGAGCCCGCACTGCCTGATAGCAGGGGAGCCAGGATCCAAGGGAGTCTGAATCAGCCTTGAAGAAGGGATGACTCCAGTAGTACCTGGGGGATCAGCTCTTTGGTAATTTGGTGCTTATGATCCACAGTCTGGGGGGTGGGGGGGGGTCAGCGGGTGGTCAGCTCTGTAGGAATCTGAAATATTAAACTGGGATCAGTGTGGAATTACTGCAATGCGATTTTCTGACTGATCCATGCGCCTGGCTAGTGTTCTATAGGGGAGTATCAGATCTCCAGTCTATTAGAACCAAAATACATTATATAGATGATGTATACAGTAGGGTTAATATTCAATGTCAGTGATCAATAAGTACAGTGGTGTGAAAAAGTGTTTGCCCCCTTCCTCATTTCCTGTTCCTTTGCATGTTTGTCACACTTAAGTGTTTCAGAACATCAAACCAAATTAAACAATAGTCAAGGACAACACAAGTAAACACAAAATGCAATTTGTAAATGAAGGTGTTTATTATTAAAGGTGAAAAAAAATCCAAACCATCATGGCCCTGTGTGAAAAAGTGATTGCCCCCCTTGTTAAAACATACTATAACTGTGGTTGTCCACACCTGAGTTCAATTTCTCTAGCCACACCCAGGCCTGATTATTGCCACACCTGTTCACAATCAAGGCATCACTTAAATAGGAGCTGCTTGACACAGTAAGGTCCACCAGAAGATCCTTAAAAGCTACACATCATGCCGAGACCCAAAGAAATTCAGGAACAATTGAGAAAGAAAGTAATTGAGATCTATCAGTCTGGAAAGGGTTATAAAGCCATTTCCAAAGCTTTGGGAATCCAGCAAACCACAGTGAGAGCCATTATCCACAAATGGCGAAGACATGGAACAGTGGTGAACCTTCCCAGGAGTGGCCGGCCACCCAAAATTACCCCAAGAGCGCAGCGACGACTCATCCAAGAGGTCACAAAAGACCCCACAACAACATCCAAGGAACTGCAGGCCTCACTTGCCTCAGTTAAGGTCAGCGTTCATGCCTCCACCATCAGGAAAAGACTGGGCAAAAATGGCCTGCATGGCAGAGTTCCAAGGAGAAAACCACTGCTGAGCAAAAAGAACATCAAAGCTCGTCTCAATTTCTCCACAACACATCTTGATGATCCCCAAGACTTTTGGGACAACATTCTGTGGACCGATGAGACAAAAGTGGAACTCTTTGGAAGGTGTGTGTCCAAGTATATCTGGCGTAGAAGGAACACTGCATTTCAGAAAAAGAACATCATACCAACAGTAAAATATGGTGGTGGTAGTGTGATGGTCTGGGGCTGTTTTGCTGCTTCAGGACCTGGAAGACTTGCCGTGATAAAAGGAACTATGAATTCTGCTGTCTACCAAGAGATCCTGAAGGAGAATGTCCGACCATCTGTTCGTGTACTCAAGCTGAAACGAACTTGGGTTCTGCAGCAGGACAATGATCCTAAACACACCAGCAAGTCCACCACCGACTGGCTGAGGAAAAACAAAATGAAGACTTTGGAGTGGCCTAGCCAAAGTCCTGACCTGAATCCTATTGAGATGTTGTGGTATGACCTTAAAAAGGCCGTTCATGCTCGAAAACCCTCTAATGTAACTGAATTAGGACAATTCTGCAAAAAAAATTCCTCCAGGACGCTGTAAAAGCCTCATTGCACGTTATCGCAAACGCTTGGTTGCAGTTGTTGCTGCTAAGGGTGGCCCAACCAGTTATTAGGTTTAGGGGGCAATCACTTTTTCACACAGGGCCATGATGGTTTGGATTTTTTTTCACCTTTAATAATAAACACCTTCATTTACAAATTGCATTTTGTGTTTACTTGTGTTGTCCTTGACTATTGTTTAAATTGGTTTGATGTTCCGAAACACTTAAGTGTGACAAACATGCAAAGAAACAGGAAATGAGGAAGGGGGCAAACACTTTTTCACACCACTGTATATTATCGAGGTGGCACTACAGGATCATATAGGGGACATCTTGGTGGTGTGTCACTCCCAACCCAGATAGGCACATAGATCGAGCACTAAGCATAGATTGTCCTTATTTTATTGGCACATTGGCTCCTGGTCAGGGCCAAAACTGGAAGGGGAAGGGGGACATGTGCTCCATGTGTCATATTAAGTGGGGGGTCGCTACTAGGGTTGCCACCTGTCCAGGTTTTCACTGGGACCTTCCCGAGATTTGATTTAAATCTCAGCAAATTTGTGCTGAATCACGGAGCCCAGTGTCGGAAGGAGTTCCAGCACTGAGCTCAAGTAACTGGCCTGACGGGCGCCTGGCCCCTTCCTTTTTTTGAATGAACACTGTAAGTGATCAGGACTGATCACTCACTGTGTCAACCCATCCATGAAGCATAGTAAAATGTGTTTACTATGCGTCAGTTTGTGAATAAACAGGAAGCCACTTAGGACAGAGAACTACCTATTCATTCACTGTCCAGTGCAACTGAGGCTGCAGAGAAATGGACTGGGGAATCCGCCCTCTGTCCCTTTCTCTGTCTCAAAAGTGAGATATCAGGGGTGTGTTTAAACCCTTGATATTTCACCAAAGACCCCCAACAGGGCTGGTAAAAAAAATTAAAAATAAAGAGACTTTGTAAAAAAAAAAAAAAAACTACTGACACCAACCACACACACAGTCCATTGCCCTACTGGCGCTGTCCCAGGTCTCTTATAATGCTATAGTGTATACTCCAAAAAAAAAATTGTGCCGCTAAAGTGTTCCCGAGTTTGGCTTGAAGAAAAGGTGGCAACCCTAATGCTGCCCTATGGACAGGTGGATGTAAACAAACCTAAAAGTGATGGATTGGAGGTAGCCTGATGTAAACAGACAGCAGAGCCCATGTACATCAGGCCACCCATAGAGCTGTCACTGCTCTGCCCGTGCCTGCCAGACACAAACAGAATGGGCACGAATGTAAAAATCCTGAAATCCATCCCTTTCAACTCTGATTCAGCTGGAGATCTTCCCACGGACCCCCTACTGATCAGAGTGGCTTCATGTGAAGGAGCCTAAGGAAGGGTAACAAACCTGTCATTTTTTTGGGTAGATTTCCCTTCACTTCCATAACCAAGAAGGGAAGTCAGAGGAAATCTCTAAGTAAGGGAATTCCTAGTTGTCACCAGGGTCACCAGAATAATGCCCCGTACACACAGTCGGATATTCCAATGGAAAAAGTCAGATTGGATTTTGTTGTCGGAAAATCTGATCATGTGTGGGCTCTAGTGGACTTTTTCCGTCGGAATGTCCGACAGAAAAAATTTGAGAATTTTCCGACAACAAAATCCGATCAGACCTTTTCCGATCGTGTGTAGAGAATTCCGATGCACAAAGTGCCACGCATGCTCAGAAGAAATTTGGAGACGAAAGCTATTGGCTACTGCCCTGTACGTAGTCCCGTCTTACGTTTTGTACGTCACCTCGTTCGGAATGATTGGATTTTCCGACAACTTTGTCCGACCGTGTGTGTGCAACACCAGTTTCGGACAAAATCACGGATTTGGTGATCGGAATGTCCGACCGTGTGTTATGGGGGCTTAGAGTCCCCATTGGAAGATTTTCCCTCCATTCCTGTTTTGGTGATGACTCAAAATTTGGGTTTCTCCTTCACTTTAAGGCTGCATTCACACCTGAGCGTTTCAAAGTCGTGTGTTTTTACTGCAATTTTGCCACATATTTACAGTGTTTTTGCCATGATTTTGCCGCATTTTTTGCAGCGATTTTGTTCAGGTCACCAATGTAAAAGGCAGAAAAATGCCCCAAAGAAGCTCATGTTCTTTTTTGAGCTTAGGGCGTTATTCAGGCGTTTTGCTTCAGGTGACAAAATGCTCAGATGTGAACAGGTGCCATTGAAATGAATGGGATTTTGCTTGGTGGGCGCTTTTCAGGTGTTTTTTTGGGCATTTTCCGAGCTGAAAACGCTCAGGTGTGAATGCAGCCTTTTGCCCCGTACACACGATCGGAAATTCGGCCAGCAAAAGACAGATGAGAGCTTTTGGATAATGTGACCGTGTGTATGCTCCATCTGACTTTTGCTGGCCGAATTCTAGCCAGCAAAAGATTGAGAGCAGGTTCTCAATTTTTCGGTCGGAAAAAGTTTTGAAAACTCCTCTTGGTTTTTTGAGCTGTTTTTCAAGGAAGAACTGTATAATTTGATTGTGGACTAACCCAATCATTATGCCGAAAAATGCATTGTTGCCAACCCAAATTCGCACCTTGGCAGACCATTCCAGTGGAAACTATGACGGTTTCCGAGTTTAACATTTTTGAGGCCTAACCCTTAACATGAAAGACACAAAAAAGAATGAATTGCTGTCAAATCCACAGACCCAATTCATCATATGCCCATGTTCTCTGTTGCAATGGCCAGACGGCATACAGTAGATATGAAAATATGTGTTTAATGCATTTCAATGAAAATACCCTCTGTCGTCCTCGGGGTGACCCTGACTATGATCAGCTCCACAAAATTTGTAGCCTTGTAAATTACCTTTACAACAGCTTAGTGCTATGCTCTTGTAGCACTGACCCCCCAAGGAGCTGCTGGTTTTATTTGGGCTTACCGTTACCTCATCTGCTTGGTGAGGATAACAATTCCATACGATACCAGAATCTTTCAGCTGAACCGGCGGTATAGTAGGCAATGTGATCCGTGTTGCGTCCTTCAACTAAGTCTCCAGGCTCCTCCAGAGAAGCCAGCCTTGCGCACGGCTTTCTCCTGAAAAAGTCCCCCCCTGGATCCTCCAGTTGCTGGGCCTCTCCCTTCAATTGAGACGGCACCGGACCATCCCTGGCTCAATGGGCTCCAAGATCCGCTTGGGCCTATCCTCTCAGTTACATCGCCTCGGGCCAGCCAGCCCGAGACAAAGGATGCACAGTTCCGCACCTCAGGCCAGGAGGACCACTAGAACCAAACAGAAAGAAAAATAATCCCCCGCCAACATGGCGTCGGTACCTTAAATACCACCCCCCCCCCCCGCATGCACAGCAGGAGAACACTCCCACTGGGCTGGTTCAGAAGAATAAGTGGCATTCAATGCATCCAGCTAGACTGCGTTTATACTCTTGGTGGCGGTAACAGCGACACCTACGGTCAAGGAGAACCCAGTGCAACCCAGCTGGACTGGTACTGAAATCAGAAATTTGGAGAAATTATCCTGAAGCCCAACTGTGGCTTCAGGCAACTTAATTTGAGAAAAATAATAGTGCCTGCTCGTCAGGAGCCAGTGCTACACTCTTATCTAGGAAAGTTTGTGAAGACCTGCTGTGATTGGAAATAACGTTTTTCACACAATAATCCACCGGTGGGTCTTAGCCAATAGAAGTATTAGTCTATGAGCATATATAAGAAATCTACATCCTGTATTTTGTGTGACTCTGCAATCTAACTGTTTTGATGTAAGAGCTCACCCGTTTGTGTCGACACATCTGAAATAAATTGTCTGCTTTTCAATACATCTGGAGTTTGACTGATCACAGAAGAAGAATAACCCTAACAGCAAACTACTCACTAAGGGGAGAACTGATGGGGGAATCAAGGATGGAGAGAGGTCTGGGGGTTCTAGTAGATGACAGATTGAGCAATAGCATGCAATGTCAAGCTGTAGCTACCAAAGCTGGCAGAATATTAGCATAAGAAAAGGGATATATTCCAGAGGAAGTGGCGGCCGTCTATAGCCCCCCCCCCCCCCCCAGGCAGTCACAAAAATAAACTGTTCCTGACTAGCCGCCGCAGTTATACTGTGGCAGAATGGCAGGGGCCGGCGACCTCAGCGGCCACGACGATCAGATTAGATCCAGAACCAATCAATCCCTAGGCCCAGGCCAATGAAATCTGGCCTGGACCCGGTGATCGCTACTGGCGAATGAGATCCTTCCCCTGTCTGTGTAACAGTAAACACTGACAGGGGAAGTGATGTCATCTCTCCTTGTGCCGTTTTTTTCCGTCCCAGACCGAGGAGAGAGAGCATCTCAGAGTAAGTGCACCAACACTACACTGACACCGATCACCCCCCCCCCCCCCCAGTTAACCCCTTCACCCCCTGTCACTGTGTCACCCAGTGCAGCATTCAGATTTTTTTTTGATCACTGCACTGGTGTCATTAGTGACAAAAATCTGCGTTAGGGTAATTAGTATTAGGCTCAGATAGGTCTAGAGGCCCCCCTAACCCCCCCTAATAAAGGTTTAACCCCTTGATTACCCCTGTCACCAGTGATCACTGTATAAGTGTCACGGGTGACACAGGTTAGCTAGTTTATTTTTTATAGCGTCAGGGCACCCGCCATATTTTACCTAAATAAAGATTTAACCCCCTGATCACCCAGCAGGTGATCAAAGTTAGGTTTTAGCGTCAGATAGGGTCTGCATCGCCCCAGCGTCAGATTAGTGACAGTAGCGCTAACACCCACGCACGCACCATACACCTCCCTTAGTAGTATAGTGTCTGAACGGATCGATATCTGATCTGATCAGAACTATATTAGTGTCCCCAGCAGTTTAGGTTTCCCAAAAACGCAGTGTTAGCGGGATTATCCCAGATATCTGCTAGCACCTGCATTTAGCCACTCTGCCCAGCCCAGCCCACCCAAGTGCAGTATCAACCGATCACTGTCACTTACAAAACACAAGACAGATAACTGCAGCGTTCGCAGAGTCAGTCCTGATCCCTGCAAACGCTAACAGTTTTTTTTGGTAGCGTTTGAATCAGTCGCTAACAGTCAGGAGATTTTTTACCTGTGAGTCTCACTAGTGTACCAGTAAATTTAGAAACCAAAATGTCAAATCAAAGGTACACTAGTGAAGAGGCCTACACGTTTCTGAGCATGACAGATAGTGAAGAGGAAGTCGCTCATCTGTCAGATTCAGGCTCAGAATACGAACCTGTAGACAGCAGCGGCACCCTGACAGATAGCTCTGATGACAGAGTAGTGGTCCCTGCCAAGGTCAGGCATACCAGACCCCGTTCTTCTACTGTCATTGAGGTGCAAGAATCGCAGGTCCCTCGTATGGAGCAGAGAGCCAGTACTAGCGCCGCTCATCCTTCTGGTGAACTGGCAAGCACCGGCAGCCTAGTACAACCTGGTCGTATATCCATCACTGCAGTATCAAGTGGTGATGTGGTGAGTCCCATAAGTATAGTTCAAGCTGGCGAGATGGCTAGCACAAGTAGTGTCCCGTTGCCACCAAGAAGAAGACAAAGTCAGGCCCGTCGAGCCCATAGTGCCTTTCCTGCTGCATTTGCCAATCCTAATTGGGAGCCCACCACTTCTGCAGCCCCTGCACTTCCCCCATTCACTGGCCAACCCGGAATTCAGGTGGAAACAGTTGATTTTATGCCACCTGATTTTTATTCGCTGTTTTTCACTGAAGATCTCTATAGATCTATCGTGGACCAAAGCAATTTATATGCTGGTCAATTCATCGCTGCTAATCCCCAGCTGACCATTGCCAGAGGTTGGAAAATTGGTTTCCGAATTTAAGACCTTCCTGGGCCTAGCCCTATTCATGGGCATAACTAAAAAGAGTGAGTTGTGGTCATATTGGTCCACTGACCCAATTTACCATATGCCCATGTCCAGGTCACGATACAAGCAGATCTTGCAGTTCATGCACTTCAACGATAATGAACTCTGTCGTCCTCGGGGTGACCTTGAATTTGATCGGCTCTACAAAATTCGGCCCCTCGTAAACCACTTCAACCAACGTTTTGCAGCCTTGTTTACTCCCCATCAAGTTGTCTGCATTGATGAGTCCCTGATTACGTTTTCTGGCTGCTTGTCTTTTAAACAATATCTTCCCAGCAAGCGTGCCAGATATGGGGTCAAGATGTATAAGCTCTGTGACAGGGCCACAGGCTATACATATAGTTTTATGGTTTACGAGGGAAGAGATAGTTACGTAGAGCCGGAGAACTGCCCAGACTACATATGGAGCGCTGGTAAGATTGTGTGGGACTTGGTGTCACCCTTATTCAGAAAGGGGTACCACTTGTATGTGGACAATTATTACACAAGCGTGCCACTTTTTAGTCACTTGTTTGGTCACCAAATTGTCGCATGTGGCACCGTGCAATCTAATCGCCGGGGCTTTCCCCAGCGGCTTTTAGATTCCCGTCTTAGGCTGGGGGAGAGAGCCTGCTTGAGATGTAATAATTTGCTCGCTGTGAAGTGGAGGGATAATACGATTTTTATTGTTTTTCTGTCCTCCCATCACGCAAACACAACGGTCCAAATTCCTACGGCAACTGGTGTTGTGGGGAAACCCCTTTGTGTCCACGATGTAACCTTAATATGGGAGGGGTGGACCTCAACGACCAGTTGTTGGTGCCGTACCTAATTGCCCGTAAGGCCAGACGGTGGTACAAAGAAGTGTCTGTATACTTATTTCAATTGGCTCTGCATTTGTGCTATACAAAGCTTCAGGACGAACTGGATCCTTCCTTAAATTCCAGGAAGAGATCATCACAGCCCTTCTGTTTCCAGATGGTGCTGTGGCCCACCTTCCCCATCCAACACAGTAAGCCGGCTGCATGAGAGGCATTTTCTGCATGTCCTCTCTGGTATCCCTACCCAAAGAACACCCCAAAGAAGATGTTGTGTCTGTAGAAAGCGCAGATATAGACGCGATACCCGCTTTTATTGTCCCTCCTGTCCTGACTGTTTCGAATGCTACCATACACTAGTTGTGTATTAGCGTAGGGTACAGCACTAAACAGTCCTAGGCACATGTACACAGGATCTCGAAAGATGTGTTGGCCATCACATTTTGAGAGACCCTAATCTGCAATGTTCAGTTTACATTTTTTTTACAGTTTTTATAAAAGTTAAACCTCCCCACAAAAACACAAAAAAAATTATAAATAAAAAAGCCAAAAATAGTTGTGGTTTTATTTTTCTTCTCTCTCTCTCTATTGTTCTCTCTCTTATGTTTCTGCCCATCCCAACCGATCAATGTCTCTGAAACTATTAAAGATCTATATTTGTTTGCACGTCGGTTGACTTACAAGTTTATGTTCGACTCCCAACGTAAGCAAAAACGATTAGAAATTGAGCTTACTGAACAAATAAAAAACTTTACTATGCAAGAATTCAGGGCCCTTCGTGATCTTATGCTTCTATACGAGGAATCATCCACTGACCCGGTGGTTTCGGCTCCTTCCAACGTCCAAAACAGCCATACCATGAAACCGTTTAAACAATTTAAACCCAAATCTCGTCATTTTCCAGATCTATTAACCTGTCCCAAGATATGGGCTTTCTTACAATTGACTATCCGTGACTTGAAAACACGCTCTTGGTCCGAACCTTTTTCTAACCTCAGTCCGGATCAAATAGAAGCCCTGGAATCCCTTAGGTCATGCAAGGACTATGTAATTAAACCATCCGATAAGGGTGGCAACATCGTTGTGATGTCCCACCCCCAATATCAAAAAATGTGTTTAGACATTCTTAAAAACAAGCACTGGTATGGATGCATTGATGCGAACCAAGTCGCCTCATTTTCCGAGGAACTTCGATCACTCTGCATAGAAGCATATTCACAGGGGCTCATTGATCTCAAAACATTCGAATAGCTCAACCCAAAATTTATCTGTATTGCTACATTTTATGCCTTACCAAAGGTTCATAAGCATCTTACTCACCCTCCTGGTCGCCCCATTATTTCGGGCAATGAATCCCTTACTGAAAAGGCAAGTCGCTATGTGGACTCAGTTCTTATGCCACATGTCACCTGTCTACCCTCATATATTAGGGACACTTCGGATCTCCTGAGACATCTGGAGGGGACCCATGCTCCCCCGGGTGCCCTGCTCGTTGCAGTGGATATAGAGGCACTATATTCTAGTATCCCGCACGAGCGGGGTATCCGGGTGATCGGGTCCTTTCTAGATGAACAGGATGACACCACCTGGCCTCATAACCGTTTTACCTTGAAACTGTTACGTTTTATTTTGACACACAATTACTTTACCTTTATGGATAAAGTTTATCTTCAACGTCAGGGAGTGGCCATGGGCACATGTTGTGCCCCTTCCTATGCTAATCTTTATCTTGGCGGTTGGGAAAGATGGATATTCTCAGACGAACATTATGATAGATGGCTGACTCACATTCTTTATTGGTTCCGCTATATAGATGATTTGTTGATTATATGGACAGGCACTACTGAGGATCTATTATCTTTTCTCGATACACTGAACACCAATGATTACAATTTGCGTTTTACCCATACTTTCAGTCCTGAGCATATCTCTTTCTTAGATCTGGTCATCAAAATAGACACGGCAGGGAGTATCACGACCAATCTCTACCGCAAACCCAGTGCCGGCAATACCATCTTGCATGCATCTAGTGCACACCCTTCCCCTTTAATTCGTAGCATTCCGTATGCACAGTACATACGCTTACGGAGGAATTGTTCATCGGACCAAGATTTTATTGAGCAAGCAGGCTTTCTGCGAGATAGACTCCTGAGGAGAGGCTATTCTAGATCACTCCTCAGAAAAGCCTTTAACAAGGCCAAATCCAGACCAAGATTTGATCTCTTGTACAAAACACCTCCTGATACTGAATTTCAAACCGTCAAATTTATCACCAAATTTTCCGCCCATCAAGACTCTTTACGTACCTCAATATCTCGGCATTGGCACCTACTGACTGAGGATCAAACCCTCTCTAAATATGTCAGACCTACCCCTGAATTAGTGTTCAGACGAGCTACATCCCTTAGAGATACCCTCATTTCCAGTCATTATACCCTTCCCCAAGCTCGACCTCCTAGATCCCTTTGGGGCACCTATCGATGCGGCAATTGCAGCCGCTGCCCCTGGGTTACTGAAGGACCAGGGATCAAGCTCCCAAATGGACAATGGCATCGTCTCCGGTGCCATGCTGACTGTACCACCCGGGGCGTTATTTATTTAATGTCATGTACCTGTAAAGCTTTCTACGTAGGTAAGACCATACGCGAATTTGGCCAACGCATTCGTGACCACGTCTACTGTTCAGGTTCTGGAAAAATTCTAACCTCGGTAACTAGACACATAGGTCTACACCATAGATTCGATAACAGTGCAGTCTCCTTTTGTGTCCTTGAGGTTGTCCCCCCCCACCCGCGTGGTGGTGACTGGGACAATAAAATTCTTAGGGCAGAAACTCTATGGATTGAGAAACTATCGGCTACTATACACCCTGGCATCAACGAAAATAACTCTTATAAGCCTTTTCTCTAGAGGTACCTCTCCGTTTAGATTGCTGGCTTTTCAACCGTTGATAGATCATTCTTTTTTCCCCCTTTCCTTTCCCCCCCCCCCTCCCTCTTCTTTACCTCCCTGCATTGTCTCCCCCGTTTGTGTTCTTCCTTTTATGTCTCTTCCCATTGTGTTCATTTTTCTGTCCTTTTGTCTTCTGTCCCATCCTTGTAGATCAAGGTTTTCCTAGGTTCTCATAATGGCGACACACGCCAATTCTCTATATACCCTCGCCCCTTTATAACCATTTGTACGCTGGTTTCATATCTTTATCTATTTTTATTTGTATTTAATAAATTTTTGTATAAACTTTGAATATACCCTGTTCAAATCTAATTATTGGCATCCATATTAGTACGTCCTGTGCTATGAGCTCTTTTGACCCGTCATCTCTCTAATTACATCTGTGCCTTTGGTCTGCGTTAGCTTCATTTTCCAGGCTGATATGCGATCTCCCCTTATGAGTGATCCTTTATCTGCCCACTAGGTGGCGGTGCAGATTTTTTGGGTCCACTCTTTAGGGACTTCAACGGCCGGTCAAAAGGTTGGGCGGCGTCGTTCCGGGTCTCCCCCGTGTGTGGCGCTGCTTTTGCGCAGTGTCCGCGCCCTCGGCTGGCCCCTGGATGGCTCTCTGCCCTTCCTGACACTGCCGTTTTTGCTCCACTGCGCATGCGCGACGCGCATGCGCAGTTGAGGATCGGGTCCGATGACGCTGTTTGTATGGCGCCGGCGGCGCACGCATTCAGTGTCATCAGGACTGGCGCCAGAGGACATTATTTAAACGGGCTTATTTGCCCAGTGGATTCAGGCGTCTGTGGGGGTTTGCTGAGTGTTCGGTGCTGCTGGCTGGCGCTGTGCCTGTACTTCTTCCCATGTGCAGGTATGTTTTACATCTTCTCTGGAAGATCCTTCCTTTTTGTGGACTTGCTAGCAAAATCCTTATATACATTCTCTATGTATTTTGTACTTTCATATGGATTCCAGCGATCTGCCTATTGATGGGAGTTCCTACAAATGCACACAAACTAAACCATCTACTTTGCAGGTGTGTGTCGTTTCCCTTATTTAAAGAGAAACACCGTTCCCTTTTTGTGCACATTTAACAGCAGTTGCTTCACTTTATGTTCAGTGCCTGAGCTGTGTCTGAAATTCACCTGTTTGTCCACAGGTCTCAGTCTTTGAATTCGATATCTCTCAACCTACAGCCTTTTTGGTGGTTTATTGATACATCATACACCTCCCTGCTGTGAGCTAATTGGAACTTAATGTGCTGACTTTCTATTATATTAGCATATATGCTTCGGCCCAGGTAAATAAATAGATATTTCCCTTTTCTATATACAGATAATATACATATTTAACCATGGAGTTCATGTACACCCACCTGTATATTTGTACAGGTGTGCATAGGGATTTATATGTATATATATATATATATATACAATGTGTGTGTGTGTGTGTATGTGTATACGTGTTTAGTTGTGTATGTATAATCTTTTGCAGCCCGCTAACCGTCTGACACTCCCTCCCCAAGTTGTGACCCCTGCTTATCTTAGGCCATCTTACGTTTAATTTTGGGTATGTATATACACTTTCCTTATTAATATTTTACCTCTGTATACCGACTTTTGGATCTTTCTTATCGTACACATGTCTGACTTCTAGGTGCACTCGGTGTCTATCCTATAGGTGCCCCTGTTTAGGATTCTATGTCCTTATCATGTTGGTTACATTCATTATCATGTATGTTTTTTTCTACAGCTTTATGCTATACCCTTGAATACTAACTTTACCCTACTCTGGCTCCCATATCAGCCTGTGAAATTTGCCCCCATCATTTGGGGCCCCTAGCTTCGCCTTTCCCCGTGCACCTTTGAGCTGGTGAGTCATGATATGCTCTTTGTTCATATGGACGTACAATTGGATGCAACCTTTTTTCTATACCTTTATATTACTACCCTCTTTTGTTGACTTGTACCATAGTGAGTCAGCATATTCCCGCCTTTCCTGCTGGCAGAATCAGGATGGCGTTCTCTAGCTGTCTCCAGGTACATTGCTCGTCTTCCATAATTTATATGTTACTAATCATCCCATTCCCTTCTCCCCCCCTTTTTTTAGAGACAATCATACAGATATATCTCCCCTTATTGCATACTCCTGAAGAAGCGGCTAGTCCGCGAAACATGTTGAGTGCCATCTTGCGACAGTTTGAAATTCACCACATTGCTTCCAATAACAGGGATCAATAATTATGTGCTATACTGTGCAATTATAAGGAAAAATTCTGTATCGTAATATTGTCTCTTGATTTTAATTGCCCTCTTTTTTCATTTATTGTATAAATTTGCATTATTCTGTTGTTGTAATAAATCTTTATATATTTTTCTATACACACTGTTTTGTGAGTCCTTACCCGTACCATAAAAGTCCATAGTTGCCTCAATTGTTCTGCCATCCCCATTTTTCATTAAAATTTAGGACGAAGGTACTGTACGTTTATTCTTACTTTATAGTAGCAATTTCCACTCTCTCTTATGTTCGCTCTCTACTGTCCGCTCACTATTGTTCTATATCTAGCATTCTCTCTCTGTTTTATTTTTACTATGTTTATTGTATTTGCTTTGCAGGTATTGTACGTTATACTGTAATGTTTGTTTTATTGTTGACCATCATTTGCTTAGCAGGTACGCCATTCAGCTGCAGCACGGGTTTATTTATCTTGACAGCAACAGCGTTTGCTCCCACAATACAAAAAGTTGCGACTCCATCGCTGTCGGAGGTGATTTCACCACCACAGTTAAAAAAAAAAGAGAATATATGCCGTAGCATGGGGGCAGGGGTGGAGGAGCGATTTGCTCCTAACATTAGGGGCGGATTGCCCCGATGCTTCGGCATATATTTTTTAAGGCACAGATTGCAATGTTTTATTTCTACTATGTTTTATTGTATTTTCTTTGCAGGTATGGTAAGTCTTATGCCCTGTACACACGATAGGACATTCCGACAACAAAATCCATCAGATTTTTTCCGACGGATGTTGGCTCAAACTTGTCTTGAATACACACGGTCGCACAAAGTTGTCGGAAATTCTGAAGGCCAAGAACGCGTTGAAGTACAACGCGTACGACGGGACTATAAAGAGGAAGTTCAGTAGCCAGTAGCCAATAAAAATGGGGGGTATGTGGCGCTAAACCCCAATAAATAACAATGGAATAGCCTAAGGGACGTGATCCCTAGTGATGGGTAACCTTACAGAGGGGGGTGTAATAATAATACATTCACATATAAAATGCTGACATCATAAATAAAAACATATATAATACAATAAAGTGAATGTGCACGATAAAAGTGACCAATAAATAAGTGTTGATGTAGCAGATGGCAGTAAAAATAATAGTCATATGAAATAAATCCGAATAATAATAACGATAAAAATGTGCAGGATAAAATAAATGAGACAGGGAATGCCTCCTGTGAATCAAATAAATCCAAAGTGCACAGTGCAAAGTGCCAAGATGTGAGGATAAAAAGACCAAGCTGAGGTCTGAATGTGCAGAAAAGTCAATCTATAAGGTGCTTCTATGATCAACAATTGCTTCAATGATCAAAAAGATAACTAAAAAGGAATAATCATAGGATATTCAAAACATAGATCAGAACCAAGCGGAGGTCTGAGTGTGTAAGACAGTGAGTGACAGTGCATTGGAAAAAAATGCATTCATCAAGAAACAGATAATAACTGAAACATCAGATCACCAAAAAGGCATAAGGAGGAGATGCCTGACAGTATGGAATAAATGGACTCCAAAGTAAAGGAGACAACAAAGATATGTCACCTGGTGCACTTCTAGTCCCAGTGTATAATGAAGGTTGTACAGGGGCAGCAAAAAAAAATAAAAAATAAAAAATCGCATTAATAACGCTCAGTATGAAATAAATTTCCTAAAAGATATATATAAAGGAGAGAGTTCCAGATGATTTAAATAGAAAAGTTCTGTGTGACTTCCGTGCGGATAGAAACTATAATCAAGTGCTCCGCAGTGTTTTTTAAGGGATGCGCCCCTGTGTTTCCCCCAGCCTCTCAACTCAAAGGATGGCCCCAATAGGCCTAGTAAAGCAGAGGAATCTGTAGATGGTAGCCCTGGTGTCTGGTCCCTGGTCCCCTCGCCTTCCTAAGGGTTTCTGTGCGTTTTTCCTGCCTCACAATCCGGTCCCCAAAGAGGTTCCAAACGTCACTCCAGGTGGAAGCAATCGCTCCCAATACGAATCAGCATATAGGGTGGGGGGATACAGAGAAAAACGGCGCTCCAATGTGTAGTAAAATAGCGGTAATATTTATTAAAAGAACATATCCACTTACATAGCAGTTTGAATGAAGCCGCTCAGAGATACAGGAACTTCCGGTCTCGGCCGATAACCAGGAAGTGGAATAGGCACCTGACTTCCTCCCACCCCCCATTTTTTATTGATTACTGCAGTGTGAGACCACTTATATGTTGGCTGCTTTTCCCTTTATATTTATTATTTTTAATATTTCTATCTATATTGGTTGAGCGCATTAGTTACCCCCCTTGTACCAGCCAGTAGCCAATAGCTTCCGTCTCGTAATTTATTCTGAGCATGTGTGGCACTTTGTGTGTCGGAATTGTCTACACGCGATCGGAATTTACGCAATTGGATTTTGTTGTCGGAAAATTTTAGATCCAGATCTCAAACTTTGTGTGTCAGAAATTCCGACCGTGTGTACAGGGCATAACTGTTATACTGTAATGTTACTTTGTTTTATTGTTAACCATCATTTGCTTAGCAGGTATGCCATTCAGCTGCAGCACGGGTTTATTTATATTGACAGCAACAGCATTTGCTCCGACGATAAGTAAAGCCGTGACTCCAGCGCTGTTGGAGGTGATTTCACCACCACAGTTAAAAAAAGAGCATATATGCCGAAGCATGGGGGCAGGGGTGGAGGATCGATTTGCTCCTAACATTAGGGGTGGATTGCCCCATGCTTCGGCATATATTTTTTAGGCACAGATTTCAATGTTTTATTTTTACTATGTTTTATTGTATTTGCTTTGCAGGTATGGTAAGTCTTACTGTTATACTGTAATGTTACTTTGTTTTATTGTTAACCATCATTTGCTTAGCAGGTACGTCATTCAGCTGCAGCACTGATTTATTTATCTTGACAGCAACAGCGTTTGCTCCCACGATATGTAAATCAGCGACTCCATCGCTGTAGGAGGTGATTTCACCACCACAGTTAAAAAAAAAATGGAGCATGTATGCCCATCATTAAAAGTGGGTGGATGAAGTCCGGTATTCTAATGGTGGGGATACCCACCGATGAATCTCTTTTTTTTGTTCAGCCCACAGGCTGCATGAAAAAAAGAACATTACAAGGTATGCCCAACAAGGACCAGCAACGTACTGGTATGTTGCTGGACTTTGAGTGGTTATACCAGAATGATGCCTGCAGGTTTAGGTATCATCTTGGTATCATTCTTTTCAGCCAGCGGTCGGCTTTCATATAAAATAAATCCTAGCAGCTAATTAGCCTCTACACTGCTTTTATAAGCAGTGGGAGGGAATGCCCCCCCCCCCCACCATCTTCCAAGGTTTTCTCTGAGCTCTCCTGTCCCAACAGGGAACCCGATAATGAAGCCGGTGGTTCCGCCAGCTGACCATAGAGCTGATCCGAGACCAGAACAGAACAGCTCCAATCAGCTCTATGGCCTAAGAAACCAAAGCTACAAGCATTTCATGACTTAGGTTTCACCGGATATAAACATCGCCATTGGGAAATTGGCAAAGCATTTTATCACACCGATCTTGGTGTGGTCAGATGCTTTGAAGGCAAAGGAGAGATCTAGGGTCCAATTTTTTCAAAAAAGAGTACCTGTCACGATCTATTGCTATTATAGGGGATTTTTACATTCCCTGAGATAACAATAAAAATGGTAAAAAAAATTAAAATGAAAGGAACAGTTTAAAAATATAAATAAAAAGGCAAAATAAATAATAATAATAAACAAAAAAGCACCCCTGTCCCCCTGTGCTCATGCGCAAACGCAAATGCAAGCTTTGGTCTGGTGTCATATGTAAACAGCAATTGCACCATGCATGTGAGGTATCACGAAGGTCAGATCGAGGGCAGTAATTTTAGCAGTAGACCTCCTCTGTTAATCTAAAATTGTAACCTGTAAAGGTTTTTAAAAATGCATGTAGTTTGTCACCGCTGCACGTTTGTGCGCAATTTTAAAGCATGTCGTGTTTGGCATCCATGTACTCGGCATAAGATCATCTTTTTTATTTCATCAAACATTTGGGCAAGATCGTGTGTTTTAGTGTATTAAAATAAAAAACAAGTTTTTTTCCCCAAAAATTGCGTTTGAAAAATCGCTGCACAAATATTGTGTGGAAAAAAACCTTAGTTAGACTTACCGGTGACGGTATTTCTACGAGCCTTTCAGGACAGCACCTTGGAGAGAGCGCAGCTCCGCCTTTACCCAGGAAACACTGCGTGACAACGCCCCTTTTTAAGATCAGCTGCTTCCACCATGCCTTCAGTTGTTATCGAGAAATCCTCCGACATGCTGGAAAATATAAGCAGACAGTTACCATGCCCTATAATTATACATTATACATCATAACCTAGGGAGGGAAGTAGGCTGCTGTCCTGAAAGGCTCGTAGAAATACCGTCACCGGTAAGTCTAACTAAGGTTTTCTCTCTTCGCCTTTCAGGACAGCACCTTGGAGAGGATAATCAAGAAACTTACTTCAGGGTGGGACCACTGCCTGCAAAACCTTTCTCCCGAAGGATTGGTCTGAGGCTAAGAGCAGATCCATGCGGCAATGCTTTATAAAAGTTTGAGAAACTGGACCATATGGCAGCCTTACAAATTTGCTCAGGCGATGCTCCGGCCTTTTCTGTCCATGATGCCGCTACTGCTCTGGTCGAATGGGGCAAGATTCCTTCTGGAGGCTCCAAACCTAGAGAGGCGTATGCTCCTTTAATAACTTGCTTTAGCCATCCTCCAAGGATGTTTTTGGAAGCTTTACATCCCTTGTGAGCGCCCTCCATTAGAACAAAGGGTGAGAATGGTTTTCTAAAGTCCCTTGTTATCTCCAGATACTTAGGAAGATCTCTCCTGACATCCAGGGTATGGAAGGCTTCTTCTCCTGGCCCCGACGGTGAGGGGCAAAATGTAGGGAGAATAAACTCCTGTGCCCGGTGAAAATGCAGGGCTCACCTTCAGTAGAAAGGCTGGATCTGTTTTTAGGACTACCCTATCTGGTAAGCATCTCATGAAGGGCTCCTTAATTGATAGAGCTTGTAACTCGCTGCCTCTACAGGCTGATGTTACTGCCACCAACAACACAGTTTTAAACGTTAAAAACTTAAGTGATGATCCTTCTATGGGTTCAAACGGAAGCTTTGTTAGCCCTTGAAGAACCAAAGATAAATCCCATTTGGAAAAAATAACCACAGATCTAGGCTTTACTTTAGCCATAGCTCTGAAAAAACGAATTATCAGGGGCTCCCTTACCAGGGTTCTTTCAAAAAACCTAATAAAGTCGCTACATGCGTCTTGAGCGTACTAGCTACTAGGTCTTTCTCCAATCCTTCTTGAAGGATTTCTATAACTGAAATTGTACTAGACAAACTAAAGTCCTCTCTGGAACACCATGTATTATATACTTTCCAGACCTTAAAATAAATGTCTGTCACCTTCTTCCTACTTGCAAGAAGGATAGAGATGAGTTTTATATTATAGGCCCTTTTGTCTTAGGATTTGTTCTTCAGAAACCAAGCTGTCGGGTTGAGAAACGTTGGATCTGGATGAAAAAACTTGCCCTGACTCAGTAGATCTGACCTGTTAGGTAACTTCCAAGGAGGTTTTACTGAGCGGTTCATTAGGGTTGCAAACCACGGTTTCTTTGGCCAATAAGGAGCTATCAGAATTAGTTCCGTGGATTCCAGTCTGAATTTGGCTAATACCCTTGGAATCAGTGAAAATGGGGGAAAGCATAGGACAGATAGAAATCCCATCTGTGGGCCAGAGCATCTATCCCCAGAGCTTGATCTGTTCTCTGGGGGGAGAAGAACACTGGTATTTTTGCATTTTCTTGTTTTGCCACCAGGTCCACCTGAGGACAACCCCACCTCTTGGCTATTGTCTCGAATAGATCCTGATTCAGAGACCACTCTGCTGCTCTTAATTTTTCTCCTGCTGAGGAGACCTGCCAAGGCGTTTTCCGTCCCTTTTAAGTGGAACTGCCGATAGGGAGACCAAATTGTTCTCTGCCCATCTCAGTATTTGGCAGGTTAACTCCAACAAAGTTCTGCTTTTTGTGCCACCCTGTTTTGTTAGGTATAACACTGCAGTCATATTGTCCGACCAAATCTGGACATGCTGACTTCTTAGAAGTTCCTGGAAGGACAGAAGACTCAGATGAAATAGCCTTAAACTCTCTCCGGTTTAATGACCTACTCGCTTCTGGCTTGGACCAACCCCCCTGGAATAGTTTGTTCTTCCAGGTGGGCTCCCCCCCCCCTGCGCTGGCATCTGTAGTCAGCCTTTGGGTTACTGGGAAGGACCAGTGGAGACCTTTTGAGATGTTTCTCTGGTTCCTCCATCACCAGAGTCATCTTTTTGCTCTTACCCCTATGACGAACTTTTCCTCCAGAGATTTCTGGAAAGACCAATTTGTCAACATGTCCACCTGCAGCGGACGAGCATGCAGTCTGGCCCGCTGTACCGCGGGGATTGCTGCTGTCAGAAGACCCAGAGCCGACATGGCTTGTCATACTGAGAACCTTGAATTGGACTGAAGTGCCTTCAGAGCTGTTTCTATTCTTTCTTGGGGTAGACCCATCTTCTGATCCAGTGAGTCTATTTCGTACCCCAGAAACCTTACTCTTTGGGCAGGCTTTACGTTGGACTTCTGAATATTGAGAAGCCAACCCAAGCCTCTTATATGTGCTTGAGTCACTTGAAGATTGACTTCCACCTGACTTTGAGTCGGCGAAAAATAGCAGATCGCCCAAGTAGAGCACTATTGGGACCCCTTTCAGTTTCAGGGGTTCCAATGCTTCTGCCATCACTTCCGTGAATACTCTGGGTGAGAAGGAGAGACGGAATGGCAGGGCTCTGAACTGTAGATGCCAGATCTCCCCCTTTCCCAGATTGACTGCGAGGCGCAGAAATTTCTGGGACTGGGGTGCTATTGGGATATGGAGCTATGCATCTCTCCAATCGATGGAGGCCATGTGACACCTGGGGGTCAGCAAGTTCTTCACCGAAAAAATCGTGTCCATCCTGAATTTTTTGTACTTTATGGACCGATTCAACAGCTTTAAGTTGAGGACCAGGCAGAATTTTCCCGATGGTTTCTTTACCCAGAATATATGGGACTAGAACCCTTTTCCTTCTTGCCCCTCTGGGACCTGAGAGATGACATTCTGTTGCATCAGCTCTAGAAGAAGGGACTTCATAACCAGAGCCTTCTCCTGATCCCTCGGCAAGTTTGTTATGTAGAACCGATTTGGGGGGGTCTTCTAACAACTCTAGATGGTAACCCTGCTGGATTATCCCTAGAACAAATGGACTTCTTGTTGTTTCTTCCCAACTAAACCAGAAGTCCTGAAGCCTCCCGCCTACTGGGAGCTGGTCATTTCCTCTCTGAGGATTCCAATTTTCTTTGTTTGGTCCTTTTTCTGAGGAAAAGCTTCCTTTTTGTCTGCTGTCCTATCAAGTACAGCCTTCTAATTCTGGACCAAACAACAAATCCCCTGAAAAGGGAATTTCACACAGTTTCGCTTTAGAGGCTGAATCCCCTGACCAGGTTTTAAGCCAGAGGGCTCTCCTTGCGGAATTGACCAGTGCTGATGACCTGGCAGACATTTTGATGGACTCTGCCTAGGCATCAGTCATAAATTTGACGGCTTTTAATAGAGTAGGGAAGGACTCTAATAATTCTTTCCTGGAGGTACCTGCCACCACCTGATTTTTGAGTTGGTTTGACCAGCATTCCAAAATTCTGGCCACCACTGTGGCTGCCATTGCAGGTTTCAGATTGGCTAAAGAAGAGTCCATGCTTTCTTCAGTAGCCCATCTGCTTTTTTGTCCATAGCGACTTTGAGAATTCCCCTATCCTCAAAGGCTAAGCCCGTCTTTCTGTACACTTGAGAGAAGGCAGTATCTATCCAAACACACTCCCCATTCTCCTCAAAAGGGAACCTCCCTTTTAAGGGCTTTAGAGAAGAACTGTCCATTCTCTGTCCTTCCACTCCTTTAATGGAGTCTGTTAACACTTTGTGTACAGGAAAGACTATGCTTGACCTCCTCCAGCCCCTGGTACATTTTGTCATGTACTGACAGCTGAATTTTTTCTTCCTGGATCTCCAGTGTAGTATAAATTGCCTTGAGTAAATCATCAACTTCCTCAAGTGACAGTTTATATCTAGAAGCCTTGGCTTCTTCATCCTCTTCCTCAACATCAGAATCAAACGCTGAGGGAGGAATACTTTCCCTTTCTTCCTCAGACTCACTTTCAACTTGCACAGAAGTGGACGGAGGGAGACTGGATTGAGAACTCTGTTCTTGGCTGGAACTCTGACCACGTTTTTTCACAAGGGAGCGTACTGTCCCTAGGGCCTCTGCTATTTCTTTTCTCACTGAAGACAGGAGTTCCTTGCACCCCTGTGAGGACCCCTCCTTCACTAAACCCGCAATGCAAGATCTGCACAGGGGTTTAGGCCAAGAGTCCCTTAAAGGATTTTTACATGAGGGGCATTTTCCTGAAGTTCTCTCTGACTTAGCAGTAGCTTTCTGACACGACAGAAATAAAAGAACCCGCAGGTCCTCTTTAACTGCAGCCACTAAAGAGTACAACAAATAGACCCCAACGCCAAACACCCTAAGTGCCCAGAGTCTCAATCCCTGCTGAACTGCTAATGGACCTTTACACCAAAGCAGACAGCTGCAGGTTTAACTTAATACATGAACAAAAAACACCCAGTGATGTAAAGGAAAGAGGTCCCTCTGTACCTCTCCTACCTGGGACTGGCCGGGAGCCTGGGCGCCTGCATCCGCCATAGCTGCTGAAGATTCGTCCTCCATTTCGATCGTAGCAGCCGCCGTCCGCGCGCTTTGCATGGCTTTCCGACCGTGCCAAACAAACGGAAGTCCCGGCCAGAGGACCTGCCCCTTCCTCCTGCGTTCCAGCAGCTGGAACCAATTGCTGCTACGCCCTGCCGGAGGCCTTCACCCACCGGAACTGGCGTCCCCCGCCGTCCGGGATTCGGCGCCGCCATGCTGAGGCCTGGCATGGAACGCTCGTTTCTGAGCACAACCGCGGCCCCCCGAACGCACGGGTGATCAACCTCCGGCAGTCCATTACTCCTGTGAGCCGACGAAGGAAGGGAACACCGGAACACCTAACCCATCGTTCGGGAAGGTGCTGGGCTGGTCTTTGCGAACGTAAGCATGAGGCACTGCCAAAACCCTCGTTTTTTCCTTAAAGAGAGCGCAGCACCCCTGGTTCCCCAGCAGTGTTCCACCATGGCGGAGGAAACACTAAAACTGAAGGCATGGTGGAAGCAGCTGATCTTAAAAAGGGGCGTTGTCACGCAGTGTTTCCTGGGTAAAGGCGGAGCTGCGCTCTCTCCAAGGTGCTGTCCTGAAAGGCGAAGAGAGAAAAAGTTGCAACACCCACCATTTTAGTCTGTATGGCCTTTGCTTTAAAATATATATCAGGCTTTAACCAAGGATGAAGGGGAGGACACAAAGAGGTGCAGAGCCCAAAACACCTAAGGACAACTTAAACACAAGTTCCATACAAAAATACTTAAAGGATACCAGTCTAAAAAGCCTTGAGTTGGGAAAAAGGCAACAACAGGGGACGAAAGAAAAGAAGAGAGAGATGGAAAGACAGAGGGCAGACCAGGCAGAGACACTCAGGGCAGAGGCTGAGTTGGAGAGGACGGGTGACACAAGTGCCATCTTACAACTAAGTGACATTTCGCAAATTCCCACCAAAACAGAGATGACAGAAATGTTCTCTAATTTGGAGAGTGCCATCAAAACTGAAATCTTGAACATAAGAATTGACATTGGCTTCCTTGTAAAAAGAGTGGAAAAAATGGAAGAATTTGTAACCGAACAGGTGAAAGAAAACAAGGCGGTCAGTAAACAGATGGAAAAAATACAAGCAATGGAGAGAGACATGAGGTATAAAATAGAAAGCATGGAAGATCAAAATAGAAGACAAAACCTGAGGATAAGAGCATTACCTGAACAGAGGGGGGAAGATTTGATATTAAAAATGAAAAATCTCTTTAAACCGATCCTAGGTATGGCAGAAGAAATGGACTTGAAAATAGAACGAGCCCACCGTATTAGAAAACCCCCTGGAGTAAGAGAGGACGCCCCTAGAGATGTGCTCGTGAGATTCCACTCGTATCAGGATAAATTTCAAATTTATAAGAACTTGAGAGGGAAAACCCCATTGATGTTTGAAATGACCGAAATTCAGGTTTTTGCGGATCTGTCAGCTGGGACACTTGCACGCAGAAGAGAAATGAAGCCCTTGTTGGAAAATCTACGAACCCTGAACATAAAATATAGCTGGGGATATCCGGCGGCCCTGATTGTCATTAAAGATGGGAAGACATTGCGTATGAAATATATGGAGGAACTACAAAATTTTTGCGAGGATTTGGGGATACCTGTCCCCAAAATTCCTCAAAACCGGAACTAAAATAGTAAACCCCGGTGGGGAAATAGAATGAAGGAGGTTCAAGGGGGGAGGGGGAGTGGCGGGGAGGTGGTGGGGGGGGGTTGTTTTTTTTTTTTGTGGGCAAATATGACGGGGGAATTTGGGGTCCCAATGCAGCTAACGGCCCCCTCCCTTATAGGGAGGAGATCGGGGGGCGGGAGACCCCGCGTTAGACAGCCAGATACGGCGCTTCACCCCTAGAAGCGCAGTGGACAGGAGGTTTCTCTAAGGGACACTTCTGTTCACAAATGGTCGAAACTCGACCAGGGGAGCAGGAGGGGGGAGGGTGGAGGAGGGGGGAGGGAACAGGGGCGGGAGGAAGGGAGGGATGGGGAAGGGGGGGGGGTTGATCCCCGCCTCACAGACACAAAAACTAAGGTATGAATTAAGAAGGTCCGATATACGCATAAAACCCCCCCTGGAAAATGGAGGAGGTTAATTGGAAATTTTTGTCGTATAATGTTAGAGGTTTAAATTCACAGATGAAGCGATTTAAGATATTCAAGGAGATACAAACATATCAGGGTGAGGTTATTTTCCTACAAGAGACACATTTAACACTAGATAGTGGGACAAGACTAGCCTCACAAGAATACCCACTATGGTTCCAGGGGGATACTCCAACAAGAGGCGCTAAGGGGGTGGCCATAGGGTTCGCCAAAAATGTAAAATTTGTTATCAGTGACAGGCTCCTGGACCCTGATGGAAGGTACATAGCTATAAAAGGCAAAATGGGTGAAAATATGGTAACACTGGTAAATATCTATTGCCCAAATAAAAATCCAACTCGATTCCTGTCCCAGGTTCTGGGACGCCTGTCAGCTTTTTGCACGGGGGAGGTTATTATTGCGGGTGACCTGAATTTCGCTTGGGATCCTACTATAGATACCACTTCAAGAACAGGAAGCCAGAGCCCACGACAATTAAGGAATATTAAATATAAACTCAGGCAGAGTCAACTGGTCGATGTATGGAGAGTGCAACACCCAGGTGTGAAAGATTTCACTTTTTTCTCTCCAGTTCATGGAACCCATTCCCGCCTAGATTATTTCCTAGTAAAACATAGACTGCTAGATTACGTGACTGAATCTGGGATCGAAATCACGACTTTATCGGACCACGCACCTATTACAATGACAATCAGACTGTCAGGAACACAGAGGAGCCCAAGCGCTTGGCGCTTAAATGACAGCTTATTGGCCGACCCTAGTACGGAAGAGAGCATACGTAAGGAAATTTTATCCTTTTTTGAAATCAACGACACAGGGGAAACATCACAAACAGTACTTTGGGAGGCGCATAAAGCGTATATCAGGGGCATTCTGATTTCTATTGGGGCAGGTAAAAAAAGAGAAAAAAGGGAGCTCCGGGCACGTCTGGGGAGAGAGATACGGGAACTTGAACAGGAGCACATGGACGAAACGACAAGAAAGGGGGACACCTACCATAGATTACTAAATAAATGAGAGGAATTAAAAATAGAATTGGATCAAGAGGCGAGGAAGTGGTTCCATAAACTGGATAGAGAAAGACACAGGTGGGGAAATAAAAGCAGTAAACACCTAGCCAGAATACTCAAAAAAAAGAGAGAAGTTAACTACATCGACAAAATTCAAAATAAAAGTGGTTCAATGTTAAATCTGACTAAAGACATAGCTAAAGAATTTAGAGCCTATTATGAAGCGTTGTACGACGTTAAAACTAAAGAATCAATAGCACAAACGGAAGGCGAAGAGTGCAGGAATTTTTTGAGAAATAGCGAGGTCCCCTCAATATCCACAGAAGACAGCAGTATGATGGAGGAACCAATCACAGAGTGGGAAATTAATGAGGCCCTGAAGAGTTCCTCTGCTGGCAAGAGCCCGGGCCCCGATGGATTTTCGGTTGCCTATTTTAAAAGGTACCGGGATATCTTGGTGCCCAGGTTGTGCCAATATTGGAACTCCCTGGGTAGAGAGAGAGGTATGGACAGAGAGGCCCTGATGGCATCAATAACGTTGATTTTGAAGGAAGGAAAGGACAGGACGCTTTGCTCGAGCTACCGTCCAATAGCCCTTCTAAATACAGACACGAAGTTGTTCGCTAAGGTATTGGCCAACAGGTTAAAAAATAAACTACCTGAGTTGATATTCCCAGATCAGGTGGGATTTGTCCCGGGGCGGGAGGGGCGGGACAATGGGGTTAAAGCGTTGCTCCTGATACAGGCATGTAGGAGGGGGAAGGTCCCCAGTCTATTCCTGTCAATAGATGCCGAGAAGGCATTTGACAGGATAGACTGGGGACCAGGGGCGGACTGACAACTCATGGGGCCCCCGGGCAATAGGAGATTATGGGGCCCCCAGGCAATCAGAGATTATGGTGCCACACAGTATATAATCACACAGTATACACAGACATGTTTCTATTGGCTGAGAAGGTACTGGAGAGGTGCGGCAGCTATAATCTCTGGATTTTTAGACCAAAAGGATGTCGTAAGGGACATTTCAGAGACAGATGTAAAAAAAAAAACACTAATTTTTAAATACTGTCCCTGGTTTTACTGAGGCTGGCAACCCTGATGGGGCCCCCTAGTGGCCCGGGGCCCTCGGGAAGTGCCCGAGTGGCCGAATGGTCAGTCCGCCCCTGCTGGGGACATATGTTTGCAACATTGGAAGCAATGGGGATAGGCCCGAGAATGCTAAGTTGGATCAGAATATTATACGATCAACCACAGGCGAGGGTGAGAGTCAACGGATTGCTCTCCCACCCGTTCTCTATGAAAAATGGCACCCGTCAGGGATGCCCTCTGTCCCCCCTTTTATTTGTGGTAGCGTTGGAACCACTGCTATCAACTATACGGAATTCACCAGACATAAAGGGGATTGTGGTAGGAGACGAGACATATAAGTACGCGGCTTTCGCGGACGATGTCCTGTTCTTCCTGTCCAATCCCCGAACAACTCTACCCAATCTGCTAAAGGTATTAAGAATATATGGCTTGGTGTCTAATTTTAAAGTTAATCCAACTAAATCAGAAATTCTTAATATTAATATGAACCAATTGGAAGTGGTTCAATTAGCTAAAGAGTTCCAGTTCCCTTGGAAAGAAAATATAGAATATTTAGGAATAAAACTTGCAGGGTCATTAAGGAAGATCTACCAGATAAATTACATACCACTACTTGAAGAGATTAAAAAGGAAATAAAAAATATGACTCATAGCCCGTTGTCATGGATGGGTAAGATAAATGCGGTCAAAATGATAATAGCCCCAAAAATAAATTATAAATTTCAAATGCTTCCAATAGCTGTCCCCAAAGCCTTCTTCAGGATTCTAAAGGAGATTATCTCTAGATTTATCTGGTCCAACAAAAACGCACGTATCTCAGCAGGAATTTTGTCCAAATTGAAAAAACAGGGGGGCCTGGCTTTGCCAGATTTTGAATTATATTTTAATGCAATTTCACTATCAAGAATCACGGAATGGGTAAAAGAGGGGGAAAAAAAAAAGATGGGTGAATATTGAAAATGTTTTAGGAAATAGAGATTGGGGACACGTAATATGGAATCCACCAAAATTTAGGTTAATAGAAGAGGATACACATGAAATAACACGGGTCACTTTAAAAATATGGGATAGAGTACACAGGAAAAATAAATGGGAATTCAATTCCCCTTTGATAAAAATAAAAAATAATTTTTGAACCCGGTAGGAGCAAACTATGGGGAAATTGGATTAAAAAGGGGGGAGCACGTTTAGGGGACATTATTAAAAGAGGTAAATTAATCACGCTCCACGAATTAAATAAAGAGGTAGAGCTAATGTCGATTGACGTCTGGAGGTATGCCCAGCTGAGAAACTTTGTAGAGGGCCTGCCGCAACCTATCCGGGATCTAGATAATCTCTCCATAATAGAACAAATATGCACAAGCCTCCCGGTTAGAAACATTATCTCACGTTTATACAGAGTAATACTGCAGGAGAATCAGCTGGGTATCCCTCCGGGGGTCAAAAGATGGGAAGAAGAATTGGGGATCCCCTGTACTGAGATTAGATGCGAAAAGATCTTAAAAATAATACACGGATCGAAAGTGGACAGTCGAACTATAGAAGTTAACTATAAGTGTCTCATGGGGTGGTACATAACCCCGGTAAAAATGAGCAAAATACAAAGAGATAGATCCCCCTTATGCTGGAGAGGATGTGGAGGTATAGGGACAATGGCTCACATCTGGTGGGATTGTCCCATTATTAAAACATACTGGAGACAGATATTAGTATTAATTAAAAGCATTACAAAAAAAGATATACCTGAGGATCCGTGGGCGGTTCTGTTCCACGGGACCGACAGCACCATTAAGCATTATAGAAATTCATTAATCCCCATCCTTTTAAATGAGGCGAAAAATCTGATCCCCAAGATGTGGATGGAAACTGGGACCCCGCAAATCGGGGAATGGTTTAGAGGGGTAAATAGACAGCGAAAGCTAGAGAAAGTAGAATGGGGGCAAGAAGGTGACAGGGAAGCGGACAAAGGGGAGGATAAATGGTCTCCTTGGATTGATTTTAGAAGCTCATGGAGCTACTTTGAAGAGATAACTAGATAATTAGAAGGATTTATACGACAAAACAAATGACATCTAGAACGTAATATATAGGACTCTGGAAGAAAGCTGTCAGGCGGGGGAGGGGGGGGAGACGGGGGGGGGGGGGAATTTTCGGGAAAAGGGAAATGTATTATGCTTGTATTGAAAACTTTGAAATAAAGAATTTAAAAAAAAAAAAAAAAAAAATATATATATATATATATAATGTTTGGGGGTTCAAAGTAATTTTCTTGCAAAAAATTATATTTTTTCATGTAAACAAAAAGTGTCAGAAAGAGCATTGTCTTCAAGTGGTTATAAGAGTGGGTGATGTGTGTCATAAGCTTCTAAATGTTGTGCATAAAATGCCAGGACAGTTCAACCCCCCCCCCCCCCCAAATTACCCCTTTTTGGAAAGTAGACACCCCAAGCTATTTGCTGATAGGCATGTTGAGTCCATGGAATAGTTTATATTTTGCCTCAAGTTTCGGGAAAATTACACTTTTTTTTTTGCACAACGTTGTCACTAAATGATAAATTGTTCAAACGTGGCATGGTTATATGTGGAATTATACCCCAAAATACATTCTGCTGCTTCTCCTGAGTACGTGGATACCTCATGTGTGAGACTTTTGGCATTTTATGGCCTTTATAACTGTAATAGGCAGTGAGGAGTAAAATCAAAAATTTACACCCTTAGAAATACTGAAGGCGGTGCTTGGTTTTCGGGGTTCTATACGCGGCTAGGCTCCCACAAAGTCTCACACATGAGGTATCCCCATACTCGGGAGAAGCCACAGAATGTATTTTGGGGTGTAATTCCACATATAACCATGGCATATGTGAGCAATATATCATTTAGTGACAACTTTGTGTAATTTTTTTTTTTTTTTAATTTTTCAATCACTTGTGACAAAAAAATAAAATATTCAACGGGATCAACATGCCTCTCAGCAATTTCCTTGGGGTGTCTACTTTAAAAAATGGGGTCATTTTTGTCAGTACTGCCCTGCCTAAAAGCTGCGTAAATTCCAGAAAACGCACCCTAGTTTATAGACGCTATAACTTTTGCGCAATCCAATAAATATGCACTTATTGACCTTTTTTTTTTACCAAAGACATGTAGCTGAATACATTTTGGCTTAAATGTATGACTAAAATTTAGTTTATAAATTTTTCTATAACAAAAAGTAGAAAATATAATTTTATTTTCAAAATTTCCGTATTTTTCTGTTTATATCGCAAAAAATAAAAATAGCAGAGGCAAAAAAATACCATAAAAAGAAAGCTCTATTTGTGGGGAAAAAAGGACACAAATTTTGTTTGGGTACAGCATTGCATGACCGCGCAATTACCAGTTAAAGCAGCACAGTGCCAAATTGTAAAATGTGCTGCGGTCATTCAGCAGCCAAATCCTCCGGGGCTGAAGTGGTTAAACATGGGCCTTTAAAAAAAAAAAAGTCCTTAAGTGCACTGTGTTCGGGTGCCGGACACAGTGCACTATGGGAAGCGCCATGTCTATGCAATCACGAGATTGCAGACGCGGCGCTTCATTGGCGGGGTTTGGAGCTGCTTTGCGTGTGAGAACAAAGTCACTTCCGGTGCCCGGCAGGCTAGAAAAATATGGCCGCCGCCTAATCCCCTTGTGTTCAGTGGAGAGGGGAGGCACCTCCCCTCTCCACTGAACACAAGGGGATTAGGCAGCGGCCATATTTTTGTAGCCCGTCGGGCACCGGACAGACGCAATATGAAGGAGGGCTGTGCTGCTGGGGACACAGATATAAGGAGGGGCTCCGCTGGGGACACAGATGTAAGGAGGGACTCTGCTGGGGACACAGATGTAAGGAGGGCTTCGCTGGGGACACTGATGTAAGGAGGGACTCCACTGATGGGGACACAGATGTAAGGAGGGACTCCGCTGGGGACACTGATGTAAGTACGGACTCCGTTGGGGACACCTGATGGCATCTAGTGGCAGGCGACGTGGCAGGTGACACGCTCAGGGCTCCTACTGATTCTGCATTATGGTGAGTTGAATAATTCAATTTTATAGTACAATGTAATAATAGAAATAATGCGCTTCAATCATCCTGACACTATAACGACCATGGTGCCGAGATGATTGAAGTGCTAACACCAGGTGTTTGGAGAATCTTTACCTGCTTATTGCTAAACTTTCTAGAATACACATTGTTGTTGTGTAGGATCTGGGCCTACTGTCCCTCCCTCTCTCTCCATCCCTCATTCATCTCAGATGCTAACCACACCCCCTTAGAGCCACACCCACAATTTCGCTGAAACCACGCCCATTTTCGCCAAGTAGGAACGGTCAAAAAGGAAGGGCAGGGTTTGGCACCCCCCCATCCTAAAACTTCACCAGCCGCCACTGTCCAGAGATAGAACAATAAACCTACCACTTTATAAAACTCTGGTTAGATCTGGAATATTCTGTCCAGTTCTGGTCACCCGTCTTCAGGAGGGATGTGCTGGAACTGAAAAAAGTCCAAAGAAGGGCAACAAAACTAATAGGGGGACTGGAGGACCTCAATTACGAGGAAAGACTGCAAACACTAAATGTATTCTCGCTGGAGAAAAGAGACGCTTGAGAGGAGATATGATAGTGATTTACAAATACTGCAATGATGATCCCAGCATAGGAAAAAAAATATTCAGTATCAAGGAGTGTAAGAGGACATGGTGCCACACATTGAGATTGGAGGAGAAGCGGTTTAACCTTAAACTGCGCAGAGGGGTTTTCACTGTCAGGGCAATACGGATGTGGAACTCTTCCACAATTGGTGGTGGCTGCGGGGAGTATGGATAGTTTTAAGAGACTCTTAGATGTGCATCTTAAGGAGCACGATATACAGGGATATAGGAAATAATGATAGACACCGACACACGTGCACCTACACAGGTTGAACTGTATGATACTATGAAAGACTACTTATTTTCAAGGTTTTATAACATTATATATAAAAAGCATTTTTTTTTTTCAAAATTTATGTTTTTATAAATGTATATAGTAAAAAAACTAAAAAAAAAACTGTGGTGATTAACCCCCCTGGCGGTATTCCCGAGTCTGGCTCGGGGTGGAAACTTCAGTACCAAAAGCGGTAACCCCGAGCCAGACTCGGGATTGCATTGCAGCATACAGGGGAAGTTACTTCCCTTGTCCCCTGGATCCTACGATGTCTCCCCGCTGTGTGTGCGAGCTCCTTTGCTCGATTCACACAGTGCCGAGTGCCGCTGATCTCCGTTCCCTGCGACGTTACGACGCACGGGAGCGGAGATCGGCGCCAAATTCAAAAAAGTTAAAACACACAAAACACATACAGTACTGTAATCTTACAGATTACAATACTGTATAAAAAAAAAAATACACATCCCCTTTGTCCCTAGTGTTCTGCCCAGTGCCCTGCGTGTCATTTTATATAATAAATACATTTTTTTCTGCCTGGAAACTGGAGATTGTCCATAGCAACCAAAAAGTGTCCCTTTATGCTAAAAGTGGTTTTAGACCAGCTAGAAAACAGCAATAATAAATTAGAATCACAATTCATCATCAAACACTAAATTTAATGACAGCGACAATTCTGCAACTGAGCAAATTTCTGTGTTTTTGATTTGATTACATTATTGAATAATTTTTATAGTTATTTATTATATTATAATTTATGATTTTGTGTTTCAAACTTTATCATACCTGGGATGTCTACTAGACTCTGGTTTGGACAGATTTAAGTGAGTTATTCATAAGAATTGCAGCCTACAATATAAAATGCCAAATTTCCATGCAAAATAATTGTACCGCTTTTGGCACAAAATTCCAGACATAATCATACCGCCAGGGAGGTTAAGCTCCACTAAAAGAAAGCTCTATCTGTCGCAAAAAAATATATAAAATGTATTTGACTAGAGTGTTACACGACTGAGTAATGTCATTCAAATTATGACAGTGCGGAATGCTGAAAAGTGGCCTGGACAGGAAGAGGGTTAAACATGCCGGTCTTCAAGTGGTTAAAATGCTGGCCCAGGAAGGGATTTATCTATTTTTTGTGTAGTCCTATTAAAGCCGGTTCACACAAGCACGATGCGGGAACCAACGCGATTCCAGTGCCAGTTCCCGCATTGCATCTCCCCTGCAGGCAGTTCACACTGCCCCTATGCGAACCGCTGCTGGTGTGAATAGAAAGTTAATAACACCCCCAGATCAGTTTGCATTTCACAGTGTGATCTGTGAATTCGGTCAGTAATTGGATTGCATGGGTGTGAACACCCATGCAATCTGATTCTGGTGCGGACAAAGAAAAAGGGTCCTGCACAATTTTGGACCGAATGCGATACGAATTTAGCCATACAATCTGTATGGCTGAACTCACATTGCACAGACATCGGATGTGATCTGCACAGCAGTGCGGTGTGTATCACATGCGTTGTCTGACATTGCGCTGGTGTGAACCGGCACTTAGCCCCAGGTCACACTGAATGCGGCTTTGAAATCGCACTACTTCCGTGTGATTTCAAAGCCACTGGTCAGTGCGATTTCATGTGTGGCTTGGTGACATCTGTTTGACTTATGTATGCACAGATGTCTATGCAAGTCGCACATGAAATTGTCAAAAATAGTGCAGGAACATTTTTCAAAATTGGTGCAAGTCTGAGATGCATTGATTTGAATGGTTCCATAGGCACAAATAGGGTGCGACTTGTCATACGACTTTAAACTGTAAAATGGCATGATAAGTTGCACCAGTGTGAACCGGGGCTAAGTTTAATGGGGACAGATCTACTCATTAGTATGTCATTTTTAATTTTAATTTTTAATTTTATTGTTCTAGTGCAACAGCACAGCTCATTTAAAGATATAATACAGTTAGCAAGTGTTGTCACCCTAGGACAGGAGGTGTGTACTGAAACATTCCTCAGGTTAAAAAAAAAAAAGCATTGGTACAAAAAAAAAGTTTGTTAACCTGAAATACCTTTTTTTTTTTGTTTTTTTGTTCTTGGGTTTAACTACAGTATCAGCAGACACTTCAATAACAGAACAACACTGACACCATGTGGCTACATAGACTATTGGCTTTACATGTAGCCTTTTAATAAGCGCTAAAGTCAGTTCATAAGCTGCTGTATAATGCCTGAAAATAATCAATTCTAAGCAGAAATCCTATTTGTCACAGTGTGGCTAGTGCACTTTTATACAACATACAGTTAGGTCCATATATGTTTGGACACAGGCACAATTTTAGATTTTTTTGGGGTAGTTACCAAAACATATTCAAGCTATAGTTATATAATGGGTATGGGCTGAAAGTGCACACTCTCAGGTTTCATTTGAGGGTATTTATATCCAAATCGGAAGAAGGGTTTAGGAATTACAGCTTTTAAGAATAGCCATCCCCCCCTTTTTTAAGGGACCAAATGTAATTGGACAATTGAATCAAAAGCTGTTTCATGGCCAGCTGTGGGCTGCTCCTTCTTTAACCACTTCAGCCCCGGACCAATTGGCAGCCAAAGGACCAGGCCCCTTTTTGCGATTCGGCACTGCGTCGCTTTAACTGACAATTGCGCGGGTCGTGCGACGTGGCTCCCAAACAAAATTAGCGTCCTTTTTTTCCCACAAATAGAGCTTTCTTTTGGTGGTATTTGATCGCCCCTGCGGTTTTTATTTTTTGCGCTATAAACAAAAATAGAGCGACAATTTTGAAAAAAATGCAATATTTTTTACTTTTTGCTATAATAACTATCCCCAAAAAATATATAAAAAACTTTTTTTTTCCTCAGTTTAGGCCGATACGTATTCTTCTACATATTTTTGGTAAAAAAATCGCAATTAGCGATTATTGATTAGTTTGCGCAAAAGTTATAGCGTTTACAAAATAGGGGATAGTTTTATAGCATTTTTATTAATATTTTTTTTTTTTACTAGTAATGGCGGCGATCAGCGATTTTTATTGTGACTGCGACATTATGGCGGACACATCGGACATTTTTGACACATTTTTGGGACATTTGTCATTTATACAGAAATCAGTGCTATTTAAATAGCACTGATTCCTATGTAAATGACAGTTGTAGTGAAGGAGTTAACCACTAGGGGGCGGGGAGGAGTCAGTGTGACGTGTTGTGTTTTTTTTTTACAGTAGGGGGCGTGGCTGTACGTCTGACGTCATTGATCGCCTTTCCCAATGACAGGGAACAGCCGATCAATGACAGGCAGAGTAGGAAGCGCGGGGAGAGGTTTGTTTACACAAACCTCTCCCCGTTCTTCAGCTCCGTAACCCGATCGCGGGATACCAGCGGCGATCGGGTCCGCTGGTCCCGCGGCCGTGGTCACGGAGCTCCCGACCGGGTCGCGAGCGCGCCGCTGGCGGCGCGCGCGTGACCCACGGGCAGGCAAATTAAAGGGGACGTACCCGTACGTGCTTTTGCCTGCCCGTGCCATTCTGTAGACGTATATCTACATGAGGCGGTCGGGAAGCGGTTATTCTTCATCAATTAAGCAGAAAAAAGCTCAAAGCTTGGCTTGCATACACACGGTCACACAAAAGTTCGCTGGACGTCAAGAACACGGTGACGTACAACACTACGACGAGCCAAGAAAATTAAGTCTAATGCTTCCGAGCATGCGTCGAATTGTTTCCGAGCATGCATAGGAATTTTGCACTTCAGAATTGTTAGATGATTGGAATTTTTTGGAATTGAAAAATTGAGAACATGCTCTCAATCTTTTGCTGGCTGGAATTCCGCCAGAAAAAGTCAGAGGGAGCATACACACAGTCGTATTTTCCGACCAAAAGCTCTCATCGGTCTTTTGCTGGCCGAATTTCCAATCATGTGTATGCAGCGTAATGCCTTGTACACACGGTCAGACATTCTGACCACAAAATCCGTCAGACTTTTTATGATGGATTTTGGCCGAAACTTGTCTTGCATACACACGGTCGCACAGAGTTGTCGGAAAATTTGATCATTCAGAACGAGGTGACGTATAAAACGTACAACGGGACTACGTAGAGGCCTGTAGCCAATAGCTTTCGTCTCCAAATTTTTTTTAGCATGCGTGGCACTTTGTGCGTCAGACTTCTCGACACACGATCGGAAAAGTCTGTTTTGTTGTCGGAAAATTTTAGATCCACACACGATCGGATTTTCCGACAACATTATCCGATCTGACTTTTTCCGTCGGAAATTCTGTGTACGCAGCATAAGAGGTTGAATTGAAAACACACAGCTGGAGATACAACTGCATGCCAAGAGTATCCTCAACAGGCAATATCTCAGAGTATGAAGAAATTGTTTGAATGAACAATGTTTCAAAATTAAGTCCAAACAACTGCAGATAAGAGTAGCCCGAAGGGGATGTGGTAAGGAACTTTATTTTAAAGTGTATTATCAAGCCTGCAAACAAATGAGGGAAACAATTCTTTTAGACCCTAATAAAATAAAGAATTTGATATTACCAGATATTCTAGACATCAGGATCAAATATGGCCAATTGTGAATTGATTTTGGCATTTATTATCAAATGACAATATACATTACCTAAAAACTAGGTGAGCCATATACAGACCATATATACATCAATATCAATCAGGGATAGACGAGTTAAAAGTCACTATCAGGGGACACAAAAAAATCAGGATTGGAAGTCAGCATGGCAAAGTAAGGGCTCTTTCACACGGGACGGATCTGTGATGATCCGCCCCGTGAACCTCCGCTGCTTAGCGGGGATAACTCCGTTGATTCCCACTGAGCCGGATGACAGGGCGGTCCCTGCACACTGTGCAGGGACCACCCTGTCAGATCCCCATTCTCTTCTATGGAGGATCGGATGAACACAGACGGTCTGTCCGTGTTCATCCGATCCGCTCTGCAGACTCGGACCACAGCAGAGACAGACGATATCGGGTGTCAGCGGATGTTCATCCGCTGACACCCGCTATCCCATAGGGATGCATGTATGTCCGTATTTCATGCGAAAGCGGATAGATGAAAAACGGACCTACGGTCCACCCGTGTGAAAGGGGCCTAAGGCTCCCTCCTAATCATGAGAAAATTGACCTTTCATTGCCACTCTTGTTATAATACTTCTTTAAAGAGGAGGTCCAGCCTGGGTGAAAAAAATTTAAAGTCAGCAGCTACAAATACTGTAGCTGCTGACTTTTAATATTAGGGCACTTACCTGTCCAGGGAGCCCACGATGTCGGCACCCCATGCGATCTTTGGATCGAATCCTGGGTGCTGCCGCCGCCATTTCTGGTAACGGAACCGGCGTGAAGCCTTTCGGCTTCAAAGCTGGTTACCTACTGCGCATGTGCTTTCTTATTGTCCCGGCAGCGGGGGAAGGAGGAAGGGGGCCGAAGTGGGTTTTCCGGGGAGGAAGCGTAAGAATGGAAGTTTCACTGTTGGGTGGAACTCCGCTTTAAGGTTTTATCTCTTGTATTATGTAAACAGCAGGCCATATAATATAAAGTCCAGCAGCAAGGAATTGATGTTGATTCCGTTTCTAAAATAGGGTATGCAGTGCCTTGAAAAAGTATTTATACCCCTTACAATTTTCCACATTTTGTCATGTTACAACCAAAAACGTAAATGTATTTTATTGGGAATTTATGTGATAGACCAACACAAAGTGGCACATAATTGTGAAGTGGAAGGAAAGTTGTGGAGAAGTTTAAAGCAGGGTTAGGTTATAACAAAATATTCCAAGCTTCGAACATCTCACAGAGCACTGTTAAATCCATCATCCAAAAATAGAAAGAGTATGGCACAACTGCAAACCTACCAAGACATGGCCGTCCACCTAAATTGACAGGCCGAGCAAGGAGAGCATTAATCAGAGAAGCAGCCAAGAGGCCCATGGTAACTATGGAGGAGCTGCAGAGATCCACAGCTCAGGTGGGAGAAACTATTAGTCATGCACTCCACAAATCTGAAACAGAAAGTAAAGTCAGCTAAAGGCAGGAAGTTCTGTGTGTTAGAGGAGACGTTGCTGGATCTGGCAGCAGAGGAGATTTACGCTATGGGCTGCTCTTTTTCCTCCATTTCCCATACGGACCGCATGTGATCAAGTGGACCCCCAATACCCTACCATTCAGAACACTGTGAGACGAGGATTGGAGATCTGTGGGACTGGGAAAATCGTAGATGCGTGTCTTTCATGTTACAGCAGAGCTCATTTACCTCTGCTTTCTTGTAAGCAGTTAGTGTGTGAGGGTGTCGGGCACTGTGTTCACCACTGCATACGGTACAAGTCACCAAGGTGTTTTTTACCTTTCAATTTACACCCGGATGTCAGGATCACCTTCTCTTTACTACTGTTTCAACTTGAAGATCTCCAAGATTGTTATTTGGACATTTTAGGCTATTCAAGTATTTATTTTGTTCACGTTGTTAGTCTGGGGACTGGTCACTCTGTGGACAGGGGCTGGCACCTCTTATTACCGTTAAGGGTCCTCAGGTGTAGCTAAGGTTCTCTTTATTGGGGTCATTCCATGTGTGGGGTACATCTGGCCTCATTATTACCACTAATTGCCATTTTTTGTATTTATTTCTGTTTATTTGTATAATCTGTTTTATTGGCGCAGCTCCCTCTTTTATTCACTCCACAAATCTGGCCTTTATGTAAGAGAGGCAAGAAGAAACCCATTGTTGAAAGAAAGCTATAAGAAGTCCCATTTGCAGTTTGCGAGAAGCCATGTGGGGGACACAGCAAACATGTGAAAGAAGGTGCTCTGGTCAGATGAGACCAACATTTTACTTTTTGGCCTAAAAGCAAAATGCTATGTGTGGCAGAAAACTAACACTGCACATCACCCTGAACACACCACCCCCACTGTGAAACATGTTGGTGGCAGCATCATGTTGTGGGGATGCTTTTCTTCAGCAGGGACAGGGAAGCTGGTCAGAGTTGATGGGAAGATGGATACAGGGCAAAATACAGGGCAATCTTAGAAGAAAACCTGTTAGAGTCTGCAAAAGACTTGAGACTGGGGCAGAGGTTCACCTTCCAGCAGGACAACAACCCTAAACATACAGCCAGAGCTACAATGGAATGATTTAGATCAAAGCATATTCACGTGTTAGAATGACCCAGTCAAAGTCCAGACCTAAATCCAATTGAGAATCTGTGGCAAGATTTGAAACCTTCTCCATCCAATCTGACAGAGCTTGAGGTATTTTGCAAAGAAGAATGAGCAAAAATTTCACTCTCAAGATGTGCAAAGCTGGTGGAGACATCCCCAAAAAGACTTGCAGCTGTAATTGCAGTGAAAGGTGGTTCTAGTACAAAGTATTGACTCAGGGGGGCTGAATACAAATGCACGCCACACTTTTCACATATTTATTTGTAAAAAAAAATTGAAAATCATTTATCTTTTTCCTTCCACTTCACAATTATGTGCCACTTTGTGTTGGTCTATCACATAAAATCCCAATAAAATAAAAGTTTTTGGTTGTGACAAAATGTGGAAAATTTCAAGGGGTATAAATACCTTTTCAAGGCACTGTATATCACACACCATGCCAATGGAATTCCTGTGCTTCATTTTCTAGACCTTTATACCTGATATGACACTTATGAAAGTATCCCACTCTCTATTTTGCAGTAGCGGCCTGTCCATTAGGGGCGCAGGGGCGCTGCCCCCCTAATTCATGCGCTCTGCTCCTAATCTACATGCAGGGAGCCAGACGCTTGGATTTCAATGTTTTTTTTTTATTTTTTATTGAAGCACATGATTAGAGCCTGAGGCTCTAATTTGCTTCAAAAAAGGGTGGGCTCGGGGCACAGAGCCCTGATCACCGCCGTCCATCAATTACAGGGGGGTGGGGGGGGTGGTTACTGATCGCCACCGTCTGTCTCATGCGCGGGTGGGGGGGGTGTGGGATCGGGTTTGTGTGTGATTTTTAAGTACCATCGTTTGGCACCATTCCACAAGTGTGCGCAGTTTTAAAGCATGACATGTTGGGTATCTTTATTTTATATATATATATATATATATATATATATATATATATATATATATATATATATATATATAATGTTTGGGGGTTCTGAGGAATTTTCTAGCAAAAAAATAAATGATTTTTACATGTATTGGAGAAATGTCAGAATTAACCTGGGTTGAAAGCAGTTAAAGTGGCAGTAAAGTCAGTTAGTGTAAAAATCACTGACAGGCAGGGTTTTTATAACAGAAGAGACCCTAGGGCTGGGTTCACACCTCCGACAGATGCGGCTCGCAGCAGGGGTCCAGTGCATCCCTGTTCTCTGTTTCAGGGACGAATCAGGCCGAGTTTTTGCCTGAATTTGGCCCTGAAATGGAGCCAAAGACGCACAGGACTCCTGTGCAAGCCGCTCCACAGCCGCAACGGAGATATGCGAAACGGCTTCATAGACAGCCGGTCACAATCTTCTGTCATGCGAATTGTATGCGGCGAAAACCAGCATCCAATTTGCATAGGTGTGAACCCAGCCTAAACGTCTCTTCTGTCATAAATCTTCCCCCTGCCTGTCAACGAGTAATGTGATCTGAGCCCCACATGCGCAGCTCAGACCACTTTTTTACGGCCTGCTCTGTGTGCCACTGTGATGTGACTCCCGTGTGCATGCGCGCGAGTGATGTTGCCCCGGTCAACTGAGTAAGTGGCGCAGCCAATTTCGAAGGTCTTGCTGCCCTCCTTTAAAATAATGGGTATCCTTAGAACTGAAACATACAAAAAGAACAGGAGGGTGCACCGACCTTGCGCATTACCAAAGATAAAATGTATTCATAAAATATATAACAAGAAATATACTCACAAACGAGCTTTAAAACAAGGCTTATCAATACTCCAGCAGTTGTGAGCAGTATCACTAGACGCCTGCAACCTGGACCAGATATTTGGAGGAACCAGATGGCATCGCAAACGGCTTACGCATTACATGGGCGAACCCTCTTCCTCAGAGCCTCAGCAATGGTAGTCTGACCTCCTCTAGTGTCCTCTTAATATACCCACAATCACATGTATGGGTAAATGCCCACCAGAGACTGCCACACCTACACGATTGAGCTCCGCCCACCATGTTCATCCATCACATGATGCATGCAATATGCTGCTATCATTATCCAATCACCAACTATTCTCTCTGCGTGGAGTCACGGATGAGTGGCAATGCTAGCTGGTCACAATCTCCTGACATGCGAATTGGATGGGGGCAAACCCCCATCCAATTCGCACTAGTGTGAACACAGCCTTAATTTTTTCTGGTTGTTAACACACATTAGGGCTCATGTTGACGAATGTTCTATTCAAACGCAAGCAAATCGTTTGACAATCCAGTTCTGGGTACCAGTCCTCAGAAGGGATGTGCTGGAGCTTGAGAGAGTCCAGAGGAGGGCAACAAAGCTGCTAAAGGGACTGGAGGACCTTAGCTATGGAGAAAGGCTACAAGCATTGAACTTATTCTCTCTGGAGCTGGAGAGGGGATATGATATCAATGTACTAATACCACACTGGTGACCCTAGCATAAAACCTTAAACTGCATAGAGGGTTCTTTACTGTCAGAGCGCTAAGGATGTGGAATTCCCTTGGACAAGCAGTGGTATCAGCAGGGAGCATCGATAATTAAAAAAAAAAAAAAAACGATTAAATGGGCACCTTAACGACCACAACATACAGGGATATACAATGTACTATTAACATAAACGGACACACACAGGTTGAACTAGATGGACTTGTGTCTTTTTTCAACCTCACCTACTGTGTAACTGTGTGTAACGATAAATGCAAACACAACATTTGCAATAAAATAAACTTACCTGCCTGCTCACAGACTTCATTAAAATGTGTGCGCATGCACAGCTCAGCTTTCATTCCCGGCATGGTGCCTGTGTTTTGGGATGACTGAACTCCTGTGCATATTTACATTATCCTGTGCCGGCCAACCAAGACAACCGAAGACCGGCACTCGGAAGATGCTGGGCAGTAGAAGCCCGACGCTGGGGCGAGGGAACTCATAGGCGTTGGATCGTTGAAAGAAAGGTAAGAATCGTGGACTTTAATTTCGCTTTAAACAGGTTCCATGAAAAAAATTTAAAGATACAGAAATACTTGCATGACAACAATTTTGCGTGCTAGCTCATTTGCATTATACACAATCTGTCATACTTTATATGATGTATTTCCCACTTACCTTCCAAAGTGCAGTAATGAAAAACACATCTGAATCAAGCAAGGCATGGCGTATGTGTACGGGAAAATTAATGAAGGGCATATTACTAGATGCGCATAGATGTGAAAGTGCCTTTCATTCAAACAGCAATTACCCTGAGAGCTCTAATTTGTGCCAATCTTTGAATCCTGTGAAAAAGTTACTGCTGATAAGGCTTTAAAGCTGTCTTGGGTGCCAGCAATTTTCCATGTCTTCCCTATTCCCTATTCCTTTCTAATCAACGTTGAAAGCACCATGCTGTTTCTGTTGTGTTTGCTGTGAATAATTCTTCTTTATTAGTATTGTGCCTTTTAACCACTTCAGCCCTGGAAGATTTTACCCCCTTCCTGACCGGAGCATTTTTTGCGATTCGGCACTGCGTCGCTTTAGCTAACAATTTTGCGATCGTGCGACTTTGGACCCAAACAAAATTGACGTCCTTTTTTTCCCACAAATAGTGCTTTCTTTTGGTGGTATTTGATCACCTTTGCGGTTTTAATTTTTTGCGCTATAAACAAAAAAATAGCAACAGTTTTGAAAAAAAAAAGCAATATTTTTTTACTTTTTGCTATAATAAATACCCCCCCCCCCCAAAAAAAATTATTTCTTTCTCAGTTTAGGCCTATATGTATTCTTCTACATATTTTTGGTAAAAAAAAAAAAAAAAAAAAAAAGTTGAGGAGAACATACAGAGAGGAAAGGAGGAAGTGCTGATAAAGCCTATTTATCTAACAGGTAAATAAAAAAAAATTGGCAGAAATAACAGCTAGATTCATGATCTATATAGCATATAGATCAGATATTGCCAAAAATTTTTTTTACCTTTACAACCCCTTTAAGGACCGTACACACGGTCAAAAACTCAATTTTCTGATCGTTCGTATGCTGCTTTTGACAGCTGATTACAAATTTTTAGCAGACAAAAATTGGATGTGCAGGCTTGAAATTTTTTGTCTGATGTGACCACAACATCCGATTTTTCTTTTCATTAGTACTGTTTTCTGACCAAAAAAAAAATCTGAAGAGCAAGACTAGGCATGCTCAGAAATGAAAGAACACATACAAAACAATTTAACACATTACGTCACTTCTGATGTTGAATTCTGTCATCAGAAATTTTTCTGATGGTGAGTACACTCTTCACTTTCGATTTGAGACTAGCATCAAACAAAAAACTGACGAAAATTCTTCCAATAATCTGACTGTGTGTACAAGGCTTTAGGCCCGGTTAACACTGATGCAACAAGTGCTCCGACTGTGGAGCACATGCCGCATCAGAAGTCGCACCCCCATTCAGTGCAATGGAATCATTCTAATCGGTGCGACTTGCATTGACTTCTGTCAAAGTCGTTGCATGCAAGTCGTGCCGAAGTCGCACTGCGATATAGCTTCAAAGCCACGGCAGTGTGAACTAGGGCTAAACCACATCCTTGTTTTTCAAAGATAATCAATATTTCTGAAATCAAGTGCTATGAGAGCAGGGTGTCTGCATAGAACTAACTTCATCTTCTAAAATGCCCCCCTTGACCTCAGGGTCTCAAATAAAGTGGTTGTAAACTCCCATAGATGAATTGTACCTATAGGTAAGCCTATAATAAGGCTTACCTATCGGTACTGTAAATATCTCATAAACGTGCACTGTTTAGGAGATATTTACTGTATATGCAGCAGATGACGTCATTGTCGAATGCGCTCCGAAGGAATGGCCGCCGGTGCGGTCCCTTCAGAGCCCTGTGCTGTGACAGGCAGCTCCCCTGCGCTTGTGCGGGAGTGACATTACGCGGCTCCGATGCATACTAGCAAATTATGCCTTTACTTTGCAGGTCGGAAAAAAATAAAAAATAAAATAACCCTGCGGTTTACTTCCCCTTTAAAACACTGTGGAGTCCTTCCTGTTAGTTATTTCTGCTTAAGGTGCAGCTACAGTATATAAAATACAAAATAAATAGTATTATAGATACTACACTAAAATACAGAATAAATATTCAATAGCATCCCAATATGTCTAGTAATGAATGGCCTGTTTATTTGTGACTGGTTAGGGACAGTTGTTGATCCTTGTCCCTTTGGTGCATCCCTTTCATATTGATGCCAGGGGCATTTTTCTAGGTTTGCTGGTAACCTTCACATGCAAATGGAATTTAGTGTGACCTTTAACTTGTCAGCTTGTAAGGGGGGACTACGATTGGCAATGTGTTGGTGCCAACATGTGCAAGTCCCCGTCCGGCTTCTTCTCGGATAGGACAGTGACCCACTGCTGGTAAGTAGAAGCTTTCACCAACTCCTTGCCATAGGTCTACCCAATATATCCTGGCCATGAGCCTTTATATTCAGTAGGGGTCTGTACTGAAGGGAAGGGGGGGGGGGGTTCTACTGAGGAGTCTGTACTGGGGGAGGGGGGGGTTCTACTATTAAGTGATCTGCACTGAGGAATCTGTACTGGTGGGGGGGGGGGATTTATGAGACTGTGCAGGGGGGGGGGGCTTAAATCTGTACGGAGGGGTCAGTCTATACAGGGGGGTTGGTCTGTACTGAGCAGTCTTTGCTAGGGGGAGAGTCTGTACTGAGGGGTACATCTGTGCTGAGGAGTCTGTGGGTGGGGGGTATGTCTGTACTAAGGGCAGTGGTGTATTCAGGTTTTGTACTGCCCTAGGCCTGGGCCTTGTCAACCTAGGCCAAGATACTGTGCTGACTAAGCAGTCTGTGTGAGTGGTTCTTACCTGCATTTTACAAGCTGCCACCATAGGAGATGGTTCAGCAATATTCCCAAGAGCCAATGCTGTATGCTTAGGTAGAACAGGAGAAGTAAAAGAGGACTATATCCAACAAAGACAGGTTCTTAAGGAAAAACTATATCATATCTTACACGTATCTTACTCCGCCACGAATAGAGATGAGGATCCAGAAAAGGCAAAACCAAGACATCAGTTGTATTACACAGTTTCACAACCAACATCATAAAATGGAAAAGGGTTTTCATAAAACTTTCACTGATAATCGGAAAACATACAGTATCCCATCACATATTTTCAGAACTGTTCATCCCAATATAGTTTGATGTGTCTCTGTGGGTTTCTAGACATGGAGCGTACCATCAGGACCCTGTGGGCAACATTTGGCAAACATCATAGGTTTGTCGAGCAAGGAAACACGAAGCACAATGCCCCTAGGCAATTTGCTGAGAAACCACAGAAGGCCTGTTGAGTGTGGATTATTGAATCCATCCCAGCAACTTCTCACCCACTGAACGCTTCAAAGACTATGTGAACGTAAGAAATATTGGATTTTTTCTCTTAAGTCATGTACACGGCATGTAGGAATTTGTGCTGCTGCTAGCTCTCATGCATAGTGATATTACATCAAATGTATAGAGTAGTTGGTCACACCCTCTAGTGGTAAATATTCCTTGCACATTCAGAAATTATCATTATTTCATTTTAATTTATTTTTAGGCTTTTCTTATCTCATAGCTTATGGCTACATGTATGTCCTTTAGAAAAGGAAATCTGGTTGTTAATTACATTTTGACTTTCTTTGTATCTGTCTTCATTTTTGTAAATTATTTATTTTTAGTTAGTTGCCCATCAGTTAGGTATAGTGACAATTCCCCTCTGCTTCTAGTTTTGCATTTCTAGTGCACTCTAATGCCGCGCACACGCAGTCGGACTTTCCGACGGGAAATGTTCGATGTGAGCTTGTTGTCGGAAAGTCCGACCGTGTGTATGCTCCATCGAACATTTGATGTCGGAATTTCCGCACACAAATGTTTGAGAGCAGGTTCTCAAATTTTCCGACAACAAAACTTGTTGTTGGAAAGTCCGATCGTGTGTACACAAGTCCGTCGCACAAAATTCCACACATGCCCTGAATCAAGCAGAAGGAGCTGCTCTGGCTATTGAACTTCCTTTTTCTCGGCTCGTCGTACGTGTTGTATGTCACCGCGTTCTTGACGTTCTGAATTTGACAACATTTGTGTGACCATGTGTATGCAACACAAGTTTAGCCAACATCCTTCGGAAAAAGATCCACGGTTTTGTTGTCGGAATGTATGCGGCATTAGTATGACCCAGCTCAGCCTCGTAGTCCCTCTGGGAGTAGAAGAGTCCTTTAGCAGAGGAGGGGCAGGCTTGACAAAGAAGCCGGTGGCTTTGAAAAGTGTAGCCACGCCCCCTAGTGTACACCCAGTATGTGAGACATCTCTCAACCTTCTCCTGCTGTCAGCTGCCCCCTACAAACCCCAGCATATTTAGTTCCCAGTGCCGCTCCTCTGGAACGTGGATGAGTGTTCACTGGATCCCTGTGATGACAGCTATGCTAGCTTGGAGACATTACATGCGGTTCTGACCAATCGTTTTGAGAGTTTCCATTTGTCTTTTGATTTAATAAATGTTACACTTAGATTGCGCCCCCTGGTGTTTGACTTAATTGCGTGTTTTGAGCTGTCACACGGTCTCTGGGGAGAACTGCAGCAAGTGCATGTGGATGGAACAAAGTTAACCCTTGTTGTACCAGGAAGGACTTTTGACTCCAGGATATGGCTACCATTATTACTTTATTATTTTACTGAGAGCATAATTTATCTTTTGTGCCATTTTTTTTTACTTTGTTTTAAGTCCTTTAGCGCCAACATATCTTATCATGGCTCCCCTATAAACTATCACTGTAGTACACTGTATATAGCAAAGAAAAAAAAAAACACATGCGTTTTGTCAAGGTAACTCTTTTATTGAAAAAGGAAGAGTAACAACATGGAAGAACAAAAAAAAAAAAGAAAATAAATAAACTGAAGATTTGTACAAAAAGATAAATAAAAAAGAATAAAGTATATTTATGACAATAGTTTTATATATATATAATTTTTTTTATGAAGGACTTATATACTTATTTTACAAAGGCTCTATTGTCATTTCAGCTTGAAATGTCACAAAAACATAGTAAAAATACTATTCCTATTTAATGCTTTTTTTGTTTTACAATATTCCCCTTTAGACCAGGACAACTCCTCTTAGAGCATCTGATTTAAAATAAAAATTGTGACACGTAACTTTTATGGAACACTAAAGACATTTTTTAAATCAGCATGTCTCGGTATCTCCTGCTCCCAAAGTGATACAGGGCTCCATAAGAAACGCTGCTTAATTATATCATGAGATACTCAGCTTAGATTTGGTTGTAAGAAAAAAAAGCATTTTTTCTGAGCTCCTTAGCCTGAGTGACAGATTGGCAGTGTTAAGACACAAGTCTACCAACCAATCATACAATTAGATTGTATAGTGTGGTCATCTTAACAGTTTTGCTCATTTGTGCAAGAAGGATCCAGCAAATGTTACATATCATAATAGAGGATCAGGGGAAATGATATCCAAATAGTAATCAATTGTAAAATGTTTCTTTCTTTCCCTTTAAAATTACTTTGAATTTTAAACAATTTGCTTCTCAAAATGAACTAATTGTGCACTAAAATAACATTTTGCATTAAACAAAAAAAAGAAGTAAAAAAGTTTTTTTTTATAGAAAAAATGTTGCAATGCCAACATAGCAAGCATGTATATAGATTCAATCTGAATATATATTAAATGACAATAATAACCATCTATAGTGTGTCCTTGACAAACTAGATAATACAGCCTGCATGGTTAAAGATGCAAACCATTAAACAACTATTTTCTTCTTACTGCTGTCTTAACAGAAAAAATAAAATAAATAAAAAGGGAACCATACGGAGTAAGCAGTAGTGTCCGTGAACCCCAGTAAGTTACTTGGGCTAGGATCTACATTGGCTTCTTTAGTTTGCCACTTAAAAAAATAAAATAATTTAAAGGCGGCATGAATAAAACACAAGGGACAAAACGAATACTCCAGTTTCCAGTTATAAACAATGAAATATGATAATTTGTTCTAAAATGTTTCCATAGCCAACAATAACTAAACATACAAAGTTCAGCAGCTTATGTACTGCTTCTGCATGAATTTCGGAAAGCAGAAGTAAAAGCAGCTATATACCATATTTATGCTGACCACAGGCAGATTATTTTTGTTCACAAGGATCAATGAAGACTGGAAATTAGTGACTAGAAATGAGAGAACCTACATAATCGAAACAAATACATTTAGGGCCCTTTAAAAAAAAAAAAAAAAAAGGTGTACATTTTTTTTTTTTTTTGGAAAAGATTTTCTGTAAATTCAATTAAAATGGCTGGCTATATATATTTAGGCTGTCCAAGATCTTTTAAAGCGGTTCTGCACCCATTTCATTTAGTAAATCTCTTTGCCTTCCAAATCAGGCAAAGAGTACTAAATGAAATGTTTTTTTTTTTTTTTTTTACTTACCTTGTAATTGAAGACTTCCGGTCTTCTCTCTCTGCGGCGGCGGGCGGGGTCTCTGCGTCGATCGTCGTCACGCCGCACTGTCTCCTGGGATCTGGTGTCATTGATCCCAGGAGTCAGTGCGGGCATCTTCCGAAATCTCCCGAGATTTCGGCCACATCTGCCGAAATCTCGTGAGATGTCGGCAGATGTGCCGTTACTGCGCACGCGCGAGTAACGGCGGTGCATGCTGGGCCATCAACAGTGCCTGTGGGGTTTCACATGCCCACAGGCAAGATGGACCCCAGCAGACAAGAAGAAGACAAGAAGAAGATGAAGATGAAAACCGGCGGCGATCGAGATGGAACATGGAACAGGTAAGTCCCCCAATTGAGCTATATGCCCTTGGCATATAGCCCAAAAAAAAAAAAGAGTGCAGAACCGCTTTAATAACACATTTCTTGTTTTACCAAAAGATGATTTTTTTTTTTTAATTCACAATATAATATCTCATAGATATGGATCAGGTATTTGTCCACATGAAACAGATATATATAATAAAATATCAGACCTGTTTCTCATAAATAGATATTTAATTACAAATGACCCCTTGTCCTGTCCTCCTCAATGGACCCCCCTCATAGAAGCTCACAGTTACTGCCAGGCAAAAGCTACTTTTTAAAGCTTTTATTTTTCCCTCTCTGGTTTCTCCTTTACCCCTCATCAACATGCTAAATAACATTTTAAAGCAGAACTCCGGGCAGATTTTTTTTTTACCACATGTACACAGGTGCGTCTGTACCGTTAAATAATATGCTGGTCTTACAGTGTATAGTTTTCTTGCGTGCCAGATATCCAGCCTTCTTCAGTGAAGAGCCCTCTGTCCCTCTCATATACGGTTGACAAGCCCGCTGGCTGATATGCCCTCTATCTCTTCAGCCAATGGTCTTGTACAATCCCCTCTGTAGTTCCTCGTATGGGCAGGGAAGATATAATCAGGTTGCTGCACACTCCAGTGGGTGGAGCCAGGAGTCTCAGACTCCCGGCCGGGTCCACCTACTGGGCTATGTAGTTAGCAGGTCTGTCCCGACTCCTGTGACCTCACACTTTTACTGACAGACTAAGATGTGAACAGCTAATAGAAAGTGCCCTTCATCAGGACACTTACCTGTTCCAGGGTCCAGCGATGCGGGGGATCGAAGCCCCACTCGTCTCCAACTCCTTTCGGCCGCCGCAATCATCTGGGACCTGTCACGTGTCCCAGATGATTGACAAGAGGGAGAGGGCAGAGCTGAGCCCTTCCTGCGCCAAGGGGAAGTGATGTCACGAGCCCAGGCACTGAAGGAGGCAGACTACCAGGGACCCCCTAGCAACAACCATTTAGAGGTGAGTAAAAAAACATTTTCTTCCAAATGTTTTATTTTTATTTTTTTGGGAACATTCATGAATTTTTTTGGGTGCAACTCCACTTTAGGCCCCTTTCACACTTATACGAATTGTCCCACGATTTGGGACTGCAAAGTAGCATGACAAGTCGTTCCCCATGATTTCCAATGACTACCATTCATATTGGTACGACTTGAAGTCGTTCCGACTTTAAAGTAGTCCCTGCACTACTTTGGTCCGATTTTGATGCCACTTACACAGGTATTCCTTGAAATCGCGGCAAAATCGCGTCAAAATCGTGGCAAAATCGCGCGACTTTGTAGTCGCCTAAGTGTGAAAGGGGTCTTAAGGTCTACCCTGTTGAAAAAAGGACAAAAATTGTATTGGTGTACAGCGTTGCATGACTGCGCAATAGTCAGTTAAAATAACGCAGTGCCATATCGCAAAAAAATGGCCTGGTCTCGAAGGGGGTAAATCTTCCGGAGGTCGAGTGGTTAATATACCCAACACACACCCACAGTCCCGCCCACTCAAGCTCTAAATCCCAGGGCATGGTGGGATGTGTAGTCTCGGTGAGCTGCAAGGAACACTAACAGGAAGTGATGTCAGCACTTCTGAAATACCTCCCTCCTGGAGCCTGGGGATTGAGGAAGCTTCTATGCAAAATGATGAGGTCACAGATTGTTAAACAGCGAGTATTAAACAAGCTGTTCCGTGTCAATCAAAATCATGTCAGCAGTTTTGCTTAGCAGTCTATACAGGGCTATTGTACAGATTTAAATCACCACCCCGGAGTTCTTCTTTAAAATGAAACCGGTTTTCATGACATACCTTATTATAGACCCAATGATGTGATCATTGGGTCTCTGTGCTTTTCAATGCAATTGAGGCAAATCAAGGCTGGTGGGGCTGGCAGGGTGCTGCAAGGCGCTTCCTGAAAACATCACAAAACCCTGCCTCAATACTTGTCTCAGGAGCCCTCTGCCCTGATGCAGGCAGTGGATTTATTCTAGCCGGACTGCGTTTGCATGCAGTCTGCCCTAAGTAATGCCTACATGTAAGTGCTGAGCCTTTATGATTTAAAGAACTGAAATCCAAAAAAATGAAAGGGGTGGGCCAGGGACAGTTGGGCTGGGGAGGAAAGACCTAAATAATGCTAGATGTCATTCAGCCAAGAAACTAGGTTGGCTCTGTCTAGTCCTAGATTTAGTTCTCTCATTCTGGCAAGCACAATGCCCAACAGGTGTTGCACAATTGTCATTTACGTACATGTGGGCAACCTACGTGTGGCGTTTGTGAGCATTTTTATTTTATTTTTTATACTTTTTTACCCTCCAATTTTAAATGTTTTTCTTAACACTTTATTGCTATTGTAAGGGGGCTGACAAGACCCCTATGTGATAACACTTTTTGACTGTCAGGTTCTCTTTCTGGCAACATCCGATTGCTTTTACAATATAGATGGCAGCCTGCAAAAACTGCTACTGCATCGCCGCTGTAGTGGTTACGGTGGTGGCAATAAAAGGGTTAAAGCCCTCTTCACTATGGAGACTGTGTGTATGTATATATATAATATATATATATATATATATATATATATATATATATATATATATATATATATATATATATATATATATATATATATATATATATATATATATATATACACACACACACACACACACACCTTTTTCCCCAGAAGTCTTCAGGTCATTGTCACTTGGCATGTACATTCCTTTTCCTATTCCCTGGTGCTGGGCCGTCCTAATGATGCAGAGATATGGCTGGTAGGAGGACGTCAACATTACTCTCTGCCTCAATGTACTGTGAATGCTGGCAACAGTGGTGACATCCCCAAGGGATGGGTCCATAATGTTTTAGGATTGGAGAAAGTGGGCTGCATGAACTAGACCAGTGATGGCGAACCTTGGCACCCCAGATGTTTTGGAACTACATTTCCCATGATGCTCAACTACACTGCAGAGTGCATGAGCAACATGAAAAATGTAGTTCCTAAACATCTGGGGTGCCAAGGTTCGCCATCACTGAACTAGACATTATTTAACTGGGAAGAAAACTATCGCTGGATCGCAGAGCGGGTTAGTCTGCAATGGAGAAAAAAACCTGTGTGATCATCTTCTTGAACTGATTTTAAATACATTGTTCTAATGAGGTAATTCCTTTTGGAAAGAATACAATGCAATATAAAGACAGTAATGTGCAGTAAAGCACACATACTTTAGGTTTCTTTTAAATGATGCTTAGATCTTTACTTGCATGGGAAAAAAAATATCAACCTATGCATGGTCAGCATTAGACTGGCTGGCACCAAACTAAAAGTCAGCCAGACTGCTATGTGAAACAGATTATTATTACTGCTTTAATAAATACTTTCACATATTTGCTTGGAAAGCAGTAGTACCTAAAATTAGTAGGTTAGTTCAACTATTGTCTTGTTTACAATAAAAAAAAAAAAAAAGACATTTTTTAAGCTCATTAAGTAGATAAAATATACATACATACACAAAATATAGTAAATGGAAAAGCTAAATGCAATATAAACGTAATGCTAACTGCAAACTTGGGTTCAATTTTTATACAGGTTTCTGACAAACTATTAGTGTTTATAGAGTATTTTTACAGCTGTAATTAAACCAAAAACAATTCTTAGCTAAACATTTTTACACTGGGCCATAGCCCTTTATAACCATTATTTTACTTAGTCTTCCTGTCAGATATAACAGAGATTCAGAATTCTCCAATGATCTGAATGGGTCAAGTTAACATGCCTAAGGTTTCAGGCTTGGGGTGAAAAACTGCTTAGGTGAAATGCGTACATAATTAAAGGCCAAAATGAGATTTTGTATTAAAAAAAAATAATAAAAGAAAGATATGTTTTCTTGAACCAATGCTATAACAATCTTTTTGTGATAGTTATTTCCCATAATGACTTAAAGCCTAACTCCGGGCAGAAATAAAATAGTTAAAATGGTAGCCCACCCAGTATGTTGAAAAATATAGAGCTAATTTTTCTAGGGGATGATTTAATTCATGGGAATAATTACCTTTATCCAGTGTTGCACAGTCTTCCTCCCTTTGGTTCTGCATGGGACAAACAGTCCTCCAATGCTTCCCCTCTCGCCGATGTCAAGTACAATTCAGGACCAGCATCTGAAGTTGGAACTACATTGTATGTGGTGATGTAGGAGCACTTGCCCCCAGTTCCACCATTAGAGAGTGGAGGAACTCATTGCTGGTTGCCATAGGATTGTGGACTAAGGTAAGTATTCGTCTGTACTTGAAAAACCAGCACTATTTTTAATCAGCTGGGGTTGGGGGGGGTTCACTGCTATCTTTTCAGTTAAACCCCACCTGAACTTTAGACTCTATTCACGTATGTTATTTTGGGATCTCAGCCAGAATCACTGCGATTCTGCCCACCATCTCAAGTCGCACTGCAATATCATAAACGCACGCTTGGATGCCATTCATTTTCAAAAGCACCTAAAGGCAGTGTGGTTCCGTGGCGACATAAATCGCACAGCAATCACAGCAAACCGCAACATGCAAAGATTGTCGTCCAAAAGAAGCTTCTTCTCCTTTTTGGATGACAAGCTTCACATGTTGCAGTTTGCCACCCGATTTACCATGTGATAATCGCAGCAAAACCGCACCGCGATTTAGGTGCCATTGAAAATGAATGGCCCCCCGAATATGCGTTTTGCAACTGCAGTGCAAGTTGAGATCGCAGGCAGAATCACAGTGATTCTGCCAAGATCCCAAAACGCCAAATGTGAATGGAGCCTTAAAGTGATTGTAAAAGTCTTGTACTTTTTTTCTATAAAAATAACAAACTTGTTAAACTTACCCTGCTCTGTGTAGTGGATTTGCACAGAGCAGCCATGATCTTCCTCTTCTCGTGTGCCTTTTCTGTGCTCCTAGTCCCTCCCTCTTGTTGAGTACCCCCAAAGCAAGCAGCTTGCTATGGGGGCACCCAAGCGGAGTCACAGCTCCCTGTGTCCATTCAGACATGGAGCCGCCCCCCTCTCTCCTGATTGGCTGACTGACTGCAGTGGGAGCCAATGGCTCCCAGCCAACTGGGAGGGAAAGTCTTGGATGGTCGAGACACTAGTGGACAGCCTTAGATAGAGGGGGGGCTCAGGTAAGTATTAGGGGGGTTCTGCACACAGAAGGTTGAATGCATTAAGATAAAAAAAACTTCTCACTTTACAACTCCTTTAAGTTTAACTTGGATAAATACATTCCAGGTATATTGAAACAAAAGGTGTTGAAAGTCAAACGATTGGTTTTGTTTAGAAAGCAGCCATAGCCTTAATAGCAAAGCCTTTGACCTACCAATTTGCTGTAGAGATGGATTCTTGCTCTTGTGTGGTAGCAGTGATCTGACATCTACTCTCCCTTTACCATGCTAGAGATTGAACTGTAGGACTTTGGCTGCTTATGTCTAAAGAAACTGAACTGTAGGACTTGCACATTTTATTTTTAATGCACCTTGGATATATTTAGCTGTTCAATTGGGCTTTAATTCCTAAAGTTCTGCTTTTTACAGAACACAACCAGAATTCAGTTCTGCACAGACAGAGACCGTAACTAGGTCTGCAAACATGCTTCAGCTATACATACATGTACTTAAGAACAAACATGGGCCAAAGCAAACCCATGTGAGCAATGTCTTACCTGTCTGTACGACAAAGGCACAAGTGCTCTTTTAATTAATAATTCTTGGTGACGTAAAAGGTTTGTGAATACATAACTGAAGAGTATAAAATCACGTCATACATAAAAATATGAAACAGGAGTAACTAGTAAATGTTATTCGGTAATGCCCCGTACACACGGTCGGATATTCCGATGGAAAAAGTCAGATCGGATTATGTTGACGGAAAATCCGATCATGTGTGTGCTCTAGCGGGCTTTTTCCATTGGAATTTCCAACGGAAAAAATTTGAGAGCAGGATCTCAAATTTTCCGACAACAAAATCTGATCTGACTTTTTCCAATCGTGTGTAGGGAATTCAGACGGACAAAGTGCCACGCATGCTCAGATCAAATTACGAGACCAAAGCGATTGGCTACTAGCCTCTACGTAGTTCCGTAGTATGCAACGAACGTCACCATGTTCGGAACGATCTGATTTTCTGACAACTTTGTCCGACCGTGTGTATGCAACACCAGTTTCGGACAAAATCCGTCGGAAAAAAACGGACGGATTTTGTGGTTGGAATTTCCGATCGTGTGTACAGGGGCTAACAGTATTTGAATAACAGAATGATATCCAATGCGAGATTTTCTGTTCAATACAATGCAACAACAGTGCAAAATCTTTTTGTGATCTAAGAGATTTTATAACAGTTAAAACTGTTCTATATACATTGTTTGTGGTAACACACTGTCAAAGTAAATCACATTTTTTCATATGTTTTGAAGAGAGCAATGCTCCTCTCATAAGATTGGAAGCATCACTCTCATTTTTACCCTCCGAGAAGTTTCCTTTCCTAATGATTAATACAGACTGCTACTTTATACCTGTAGTTTGTATAAAAATGAACTAAAACAGGCAATTGTTTCCCATCATTTCAAAGATGTGATTTGGTATTCAATTTGAAAGATACATTAGGGGGGAAAAAAATGTACCACATTCTGAGTTTTTGTTATTTAGAAGTGTTTTGTAGATCAACATAAGCCGTGTACACGCAAAAACGGAACACATTGTTGTTTGAATTTTCACCATAAATCTTATTCTTGAGACGTGGAATCTTCCTTTCCATCAGGATTGAACCTATTAAATTGCAGGCTAAAATCAGCGATGGATTGAACTCTTTCAGCGTCTAAGGAGGTTACTTTCACATTTGACCGACTGCTCCTGCTCTCGGTCTGCGAAAGAACTGATGATGAAGAACTGATGGCGTGTACTAAGGAACTATGATGTTTTGAGTTTGAATGTGCTGAAGGAAATGGGCTTCCAAATCCCAACATGTTTAGGGCGTCAAGAGTGCCATCTGGATCGATCATTGCATTAATCACTAGAAAATAAAAAAAACACAATTGTATGTATAAACATCAGCCTGATCATCATTTATTACATGTACATATGTTTAATCCTTTTCAAACACATGCTTTACATTTTGAAAATGAATTTGTTTATTTAAAACAAAGAAGGACTGATCAGAAAAGTATGGACCCGTCTTAACATGGGAGGCTGTTAAAAAAAAAAGTGGCATATTTATAGCACAGTGAATCTGGCGTTCACAAAACATTTCTTGAGGTGTCATAAACTCAGTTTCGAAGGTTCAGACACCTTCTTAGTCAGGGGACCCCTGACGAAGGTGTCTAAAGCTTATAAACGCATTGGGTTATGGTAGGAGCCACATTTCTGTGGTAGGAAGGGACCTGTTGGATTCCGTTTTTGGAGTGCTGGCCCCAATCGGGTGTTACCAGTGGAGAGTTGGCCCTCTTCTGAATGCTCTTCTGATAGACTGTAAGAAGAAAGAAGAAAACAAAATAAAGGCGCCTCTAAGTGTAGAAGTTTAAAATGTTTAATAGCCCCAAAAGGATTAAAAACACTTACAGAATGTATGGATGGATAAGGCATAACATTTGTGTTGGTGATCCGGCATGGGTGAAGTTGATGACGCGTCCCCTTTTGATGACTGCTTCCTGTTTGCATTCCATGCTGGTTGTCGTTCCTTGCCGTTGATGTCACTTCCGGTCTCTGTGCTTCCTGTGTTTGCGATCGTGGCTGCGGACCGGCTTGTTATCTCCTTGTGAGTTCCGGGCTGTTTTCTCCTGTTGGCACCTCCGTGACCCCACACCATCGGCACAACAGAGCTTAGGAGCCTGCACACATCATCGACTTCACCCATGACGGATCATCAACACAAATGTTATGCCTTATCCATCCATCCATTCTGTAAGTGTTTTTAATCCTTTTGGGGCTATTAAACATTTTAAACTTCTACACTTAGAGGCGCCTTTCTTTTGTTTTCTTGTTTCTTATTTAGAGATCATTTCACTCCATGAGTGCAGCCCTAAGTGTGAAGACTCCTAAATATAGACTTTTTTATAAAGACTTCTGGTTATTTTAGACATTTCCTCTGCTTGGCCTTGAAGCCTAGAGCGCTCCTTACATACACTATATTCTGATAGCCTGTACACTTGCGAGTAGTACTTTTATTACGAATAAAGTTCTTTTATGTTTGTACTGCACAAGGAGACATTTTCTGTTTTACCGTTAAGGAGCGTGTAAGCTCTGAAGTAAGGATGAAAAAACGTGTGCGACACTGCATCCTTTAGAGAGGCAGGTTGGTGCAAGATCAAAGGAAGTAACATTGAAGAAAGGTTGACAGTGAGGCTTGGTCAATTGAATGCCTATAGCTGGAAGAGAGATCCAGAGAGAAGCTTGAAACTCAGGATGGAAGCTGGAACAGTATCATCCACCAATGCAAAGGCTTGGCACACAGCAAGCTGAGACTGCACAAATCCAAACAAGCTCAGTGTGGTCAGGCTTTTGACATTTCTACCGTGGAACTGATATGTGCTTTCTGCCATTATAAAATACAGCAAGTTTGTTTAACAGAGAGAATATAGGAAGAGGAGAGCCAAGTTGAGACTTCTTCTAGAAAATACATTTTGGACTGGAGATATTTATATACATGCAAGATTAAGTGGGTGAGACTTGCTTTTCTTCCAAGAGGGAGAAGGGGATTTAGGAGCGCTGTCATGTTTTGTGTCTATTAATGTCAATTGTGCTCAGAAGGTGATGGTTGTTGGTCAGCAGCTCTAAGATTTATGCATTTTACATTGTATACTATTCATCTTATATACAGTATAATCAAAACTCATGTACTCTCCTTGTATTAAATGAGAAAGAGAGAAGTTAGTAGCCCTCGAGTACCTGAAGACCTAAAAAAAATCTCAAAAAGAATTTAGAAGGCAGCAAATCCTTCAACAACACTATAGAATGCTCTATAAAATTGCAAGGTTAGTTCTGGGAGGGGAGCGGGTTCGAAGAAAGCAACACATGCAGATACTGCTGCCACTATAGACTTGACAATTGTTACTATATCTTAATGAAAACTTCTGGACCGGTGACTTATGTCCATTGGCTGCTTAAAGCAACTCTGACATTGGGTAGAAAGTGACAAAAAGCTCCGACACTGGGTAGAAAGTGCCTGTAGCAGTCTGATGAAGAGAAATTGTCCTCTGAAGTCTATCTAAATGGCAGTCTTGCATTACAGGAACATGCCACAACTGTGAGCCAAGCATTCGGCTTGCAGTTGCACTGCTGCCTCGTTCAACCAGATGTAAGAGTTTGACAGGCAATGCCTCCAATTGCTGCAATAAGAACATGGGAAATTGGGGGGGGGGGGGGGGGGGGTTCTTCCTGAGGGGCCTAGGTCATGGTAGGGGAGCTGGTACTGGCAAAAATAGGTGGGAGAATATCGCTATGAATCAAGCAGTGTGGTGTCCGATACCATGGGAAGAAATGCATCTCTCCATGGCTGCCAAATTTTAGTATATTTAGGAATATGATCATGTAAGGTAGTGTTCATTTTTCCCTACCATGACCTAGGCCCCTCAGGAAGAAACCCCCTCCCCCAATTTCCCATTTTCTCTCTAGCTTAATCTACCTGTTTATTTTTTTTCTCTCTAAAGCCCCTTTCACACGGGCGTTTCGTTTGCTTTATTTGTTCATTCATTTTTTTTTTTTTAGAAAATTGGATGAAAAACAGATTCGGACGTTTTTACATCCGTTTGTGTACAACCTTTTTACATCCCTTTTCTAACACATTTCTAATTTTTGGAACGATTAGAATTCGAATCAGTTGAAAATTGATTGACCCATCGGAATTCTATTTGAAGAATAGCTGGTTGCTAAGGAGTGGGCGGGCAAGTTGGCTGCCGCATCCTTAACAACCGATGACTCATCAGCTGTCAGCGGGACTCCCCGCTGACAGCTGAACGAAAATAAAACAATACCCGGCAATTAAAAAAAAAAAAATAAAAAAAAAAAAGGTTTTAATGGGAACCCCATGCCAAAATGTAAAAACAATGGCGTGAGGTCCCCCCCAAAATCCATACCAGCGATCGACTGCACCGACCCCCCAACACCGCTCTTGAATGATTCTAGGCCACATCCCCCTTAAAGCACCTTGTCCCCATGTTGATGAGGACAAGTGCCTCCTCCCCACAACCCTGGTCCAGTGGTTGTGGGGCTGCAGGGGAGTGACTATTTGAATCTGAAAGCTTCCTTTAACAAGGGGGCCCCCAGATCATGCACCCTCTCCCTATATGAGTACGTAGTATCCCTACTCATTCACCAAAAAAGTGTAAAAAGTAAATAAAAACTCAACAGTTTTTGACAAGTCCTTTATTAAAATAAATAAAAAATGTCCCCCAGTGTAAACCTATTGTCAATCATGATGCCCTGGTCCTTCGGTCAAAAACTGACTATTTGTCCAATAACATCCATTTAGGTCCACTTCCGTTTGTTTTGGAAGAAAAAAAGGTCTTTCTTCCATTTAAAAAAAAAACAAAAAAAAACGGAGGTCAATGAAGGCGGATGTCAATGGATGATCATCTGCTTGCCCATAGAAATACATTGGTGTTCGTTTTTCATCTGTCAATGGACGGAGGAAAAAGGGACGTACGGAAAGCCCCTATAAAAGGGTCCTTACTTCATTGCTGCTATGCAAGGGATACATTGTATTCTATACATAACTGATGCTGTACTCGACTTGAATGATAAAAATTAAAATGTGCATAGATGCAGATCTTCTTATTGCCAAGGAACTGGCATACACTTTAAAACCTACCTAATTTGGTGGCACGACAAACATTACTTGAAACGCAAATTAAACTGCATTCTCACAATTATGTTTGTAGTTAACCTAAGTCTAAGATTTAGGATTAAGAAAACATGTTGAAATAAGCAGAATGTTAAACATTTAACAGCTAGTGCTCGGAAAATATGTTCATAAATACCTTGTAACTGGTTTTCAATTCTCTTTAGCTCTTGTAATATTGATAAGATTTCCTAAAAAAGAAGAAAAAAATAAGTTTATTTTTTTATATACATAGGAAATTATGCCATAAATGTAATTTTGTATTTCAGATATTGAGCTTTCCTTGTGCAAATATGAAACGTTGGTTTATGAAATGTTGGTTTTACCACGTAATTATTAAATTAATATATACCAGTGGTTCCCTTTTTAGTTTATTTTTTTTCATTCATTTAATTAAGGGGATATGGGAAATGAAAAAAAACACACACACCTACACAAAAGGTTGAACTGGATGGACTGTTGTCTTTATTCAACCTAACCAACTATGTAACTATGAGTCTGGTATATGCATGATAGGCTGAGTAAGAGAGTTTATAAAACATATTAACTGACCATACCTCCATGAGTCTCCTGGAAAAGGACCTGGCCTTTCCCTTAAGCTCTGCCAGTGATAACAGTGAGGGACTATTAAAAATGTAAGTGCATAGAGGTACTATGTCCATCTTAAGAACCCTGTAGGAAACTTTCTATGCCCAGTGATAGATGGTAATGATGAATTATATTTTCGTTAGAGTTGCTAATGGAGAAAGTCCTACTGACATCAACACCAGAAATGTAAGTGCGACATGAAGAGAGAGCTCTCTATAAGGAGGAGTTGGCCAAAAACGTCTTGTGAGGTCTATTCCACTTAGGAATTTTTCCCACAGTGACCCGCTATTTTATTTTATTAGGTAGCATCTAGTCTATAAGTCTTATCAACAGAGTAGCAATAGAATATCTTCTAAAATTAGGTAAAGCCAGGTCGCCGTCTCTATAATCAAACTAATATTTTGCGAGAGATTCTAGAATGTTTTAAATTCCAAACAAATTGCTGCAGCTGGAGATCTTATTGACTGTCTGAAAAAAGGAGAGAGGGATTTGGATAAGTAGCATCTGATATAGAAAAATTAATCATGACAATTTTTTGAATATCTATTCTTGCAAATATGTAAGCAGTATCTGATTCAAATCGATTAGTCAGGACTAGGAAACCCTGAGAAGGGCAAGTATGAGCCCTAGATACGGTGCCCCCCCCCCCCCTTAATCCATGCTTCCGGCCCATATCTACTCTACATGCAGGGCACTGGACGCATGGATTTCAGGGGGGGGGGGGGGGGGTTTGAAGCACACGATTAGAGCCCGAGACTCTGGCTTCAAAAAAAGGTGGGCTGCGCCCTGAGCCCACCCAGTTGTGTGACAATAGCGAATATTCACTGATCCTTAGGACTCCCGGCCAAACTGGTCTCAAAACCCGCTTCCTGTTCGGCCGGGAGGAGAAGCCCTCCGCGTCATCTTTCTCCGGGTAATCTTCCTCCTTACGGTAAGGCCTCTAAACCCCTGCCTTCCCGTCTGTCTCCCGGGGTGAGGAAGACAGGTTTGTTTGCTGCCACCACCCCCTGGTGTCACGTACGTGCCGTTACCTAAGTTAGACTGTGCCATTACCGGGGAGTACCCTGGTGTCACGTACGTGCCCCGTTACTTCAGTTAGACTGTGCCGTTACCACGGGAGTGACATAATCGCGGCTCCGGCCTATCACAGCTCCGGAGCCCACGATACCCAGATGTAACTCCGGGAGCGATTTTGCCGGCCGCAACGGTGAACGAGGACCGCTGCGGGGGCTTAGATCTAAGGTAAGTAATACATAATGAGCTAGTATGCTATTTGTATGCCTTTGTCTTGCAGGTTTTTTTTTGCTAGGGTTTACAACCACTTTAAGAATGTTGCACATTTTTAGAAAGTATTATGGCTAGAGTTCAAATTCATAGGATGGTAATTGTACTTTAAGAATAAAGGTAGGTTTAAAACTATTGGTAAGAAAACAAAAATTCCATAATTTCTCTAGAGCACTGTAGTTGTGTGTTGTTACCAAGAAAGACACACAATCAAATAAATATTTTTTCTCTGAATAAAAATGCTGCTTACAGCTCCCCAATCCAGTGCTCTGTGCTGGAAGAGCTGAGTAACAGCAACACCCCTCATCATAGGTGACCCAATGCTGGTTTGTTGTACAGAAGATGAGAAGGGGTTTGTGTGTCTATTTCTGTCACCAATCACCAAAAGCACTGGTTCTAAAGTTGGTCATAAACTAACATCATTTTCATTCAGCTTGCAGCTGAATAAAATAAAAATCTATGCTAAACAGGGCAGATGATCGACTTTCCTGCTGAGGCTATTGTACTCTAAAAGCTAGTGGCTATCAGAATACAGTGGGGGCATGTCTAGACAGTGACTGCAGCCGATTCACTAGAGTCACCGTTTGTCTGAGAATTATCCACCTAGCTCAATCGATTTTCACATTGTAGGATGTTGGGTGTTAAGGTGCCAACAGGGCCACCCACTGCTTGAGTTTTGGCTGATTCATTAGAAACCGTCTACAAAATGTCATCAGTGTATGGCCAGCTTAAAGTGATTGTAAATTATCACCTTGTAAAACAACTCATTCAGTTTAAAATTAAAAGCTAAACATTTTTTGTATACCCTGTTTCCCCGAAAATAAGACCTAACGTGATTGTCGGTGATGGCTGCAATATAAGCCCTACACCCCAAATAAGCCCTACCATGTTTCCCCGAAAAAAAAAAAAACAAGGACTTTAAATAGGGCTTATTGGGGGGGTAGGGCTTATACTGCAGCTATCGCCGACAATCACGCTAGGTCTTTTTTCGGGGAAACAGGGTAGATATAAAAAAAAAAAAACATTATAAATACTGCCCTTTTTTTTTTATAAGTGATCACATTCCCTGTGTTCGCTCTGCTCTCATCTGCATAAGAGCTGGTGGGAGGAGGAGAAGCAGCAGTGAAGGTTTGTGCAGCAGGGGGGGTGTCAGGACAAGTCTGGTCATTGGAGGAGATCACACAGAGTTCCCAGCATAGCCAGAGAACTGACCACGGTGAGCTCTCCTGCTTGGTGTGGTCAGTTTTCATTAAGAAAAGAAGGAGGGTGCACTGACCTAGTGCATTACCACTATAAAAGTTTTATTTAAAATGTATAAAAAGCAAAACCACAAAACGAGCATATAAAAAGGCTTTTCTTATCGGTCAAACTGCATCTCTTAGCAGCTACAGACAGGACCTGATGACAGGCAGATCGGATGGTACCCCAAAACGACTGAACGGCTCAGTTTTCATTAAGAACATAGAGGGACTGGCAGTTACACCAGGGATTTCACACAAAGGAAGCAATACAAAGAGAACAGGATACTTTCTCATACAAGTACATGGTACAGCGGGCACATATCAGGAATATAAAGGGTTGGGGTAACAAATGCTTTGACTCTGGGGTCTACTGGATTGCACAGTCATACTTAGACAACCTGCACAACAGTTGTAATAGAAAAGTGGAGATGAGGCCATGCAAATGGCGGTTGTTGGTACAATATCCATGTGTTTGCGCATCTATTTCTGCGACTTCAACTGAGCTATAAACAAATGCTGAATTACCACACATGAAGTTTTCAGAATTGGTATTTCACTTTCTGATCTCAGCTTCTTCTCAATTTCATCCCAGTTTCTTTCTTTGTCCTTAAATAAAATTCTGCAGAAAAAAAAACAAAATTGTACTTGCATATTGGCACATAAATGAAAAATCTACACATAATTACATGTACCTAGATATTTAAGCAAAACAAAGGTCTTGATCTAGCCTTCAGAAAGGTATAGTCATTTAAATTTAAAAAGCTGCAACTTTAGGACAAGCATACCATACCTTATTTTATTAGCAGTTTTATCAATCGTCTGTCTAATTTTTCGAGAGAATTGGAACACAGAAGAAAGCAGTAAACTATCTCCCATTACCTGCATAGAGAAGAAACAAATGTTAGAGTTAACATTTTCCATTTAAACAGAAAGGGGCGTTTACCAAGACTGGAGCAGCTGTGCATGGCAACCAGTCAGTTTCTAGCTGTTACATTCAAAACTTAAAGCGGAGTTCCGCTTAAAAAAAAAAAAAAAAATTAAAAGTCAGCAGCTACAAATACTGCAGCTGCTGACTTTTAATAATCGGACACTTACCTGTCCCAGGGTCCAGCGATGCGGGGGAACGAAGATCTGCTCATCCCCCCCTCCGCTCAGCGATGCCGGCATTTTAACTGTGGGCGCCCAGGTGTGGCTTCACAGTTGGCACCCACTGCGCATGCGCGAGCCACGCTGTGATTGGCCGCGCAATCATTTGGGACCTGTCACGTGTCCCAGATGATTGCCTAGAGGGAGGGGGGGGAGGCGATTTCCCTTCCTGCGCTGAGGGAAGTGACATCAGGAGCCCAGGCGCTGAAGGAGGCAGATTTAGAGGGACCACATAGCAACAAGAAAACACAATAATTGGCCTCAGGACCAGGAAGAACTGCCTGCCTGAAGGACCCTAATCTTTATAGATGAGGGGGAGATCCCGTACTAGATAAGGGAGTTTGTCAACATGACCAAAGGGAGAGCACAGAGGATCAACATGATGCTTCAGACCAGGATAGAGAAGGTTACCAGAGGAGAATGACTACCTGAGCCAGCGAGAAGCTGATCAACCAGAACCTACCAAAAAAAGGTGGAACAACAAAAACTCCTGAACAGGGAAGAAAGGACTCACAACCTTATGTTGTCAACCAAAAAAAAAAAAAAAATCTGGATAAGCTCCCAAAGGAACAGGCCCCAATCAGGAATCGACTACAAAAACGGTCTTACATCCCCAATTCTTAGAATCAAGGGATAGAAATTCTGCGAATAGAGGGGATTGCATAGCCAGAATACCAACTTGCCAAGTGCGGTCAACAAGACAACGTATGAAATGAGTTAAACTCGATAACCCTTAGGGGTGTAAAGTGAGACCACTAAAGGACTCAAAGCTTTAATCCCACAGAGTCCACATGACATAAGTATTAAGCCCCATACACACGGTCGGACAATCCGCAGACCAGGTCCGTCGGATCATGTCCGTCGTACTTTGTCCGATGTTGGTTTTGCGTACACACGGTCGGACAAAGTTGTCGGAAAATCCGATCATTCTGAACGTGGTGACGTTTGTTGCCTACGACGGGACAACGTAGAGGCTAGTAGCCAATAGCTTTGGTCTTGTAATGTGATCTGAGCATGCGTAGCACTTTGTCCGGTCGGACAACCGTACACACGATCGGGTTTGGTGTGATCGGACCGGGTTGACGGCAAATCTTTCCAGCAGGAGATAAGACTTTGTCCGTCGGACAAACCGACGAACACTGTCCGATGGTGCATACACACGGTCTGATTTTTCAACAACCTTGTCCGATCGGACAAAATCCATGAAAAAGTCCGACCGTGTGTATGGGGCTTTAGAGTGCAAGGGAGACATCCCCACAGGGTCTGGCATTGCTAACCAATAAATTAATTGGGACTCCTCATCATTCGGTCTGGCGCTTTCTCCATAGGTGCATTCCATTGTTTTCTTTTCTGATCCTCACAGGGATAGGCAGAAATGAAGTGAGACTTCAAATCCAGACTAGTGAGGTAGAAATTATCAAAATAGACTGAGGATGAAACTGTAGCATCCCCTTTGACACCCCAAGGTGATACTGAGGCCTGCAAAAGAATGCTCTGGAGCTTGCCTAACTTTGGGTCAAGGGAGTTTCCAATATCTCCATATCCCCCCTAGGTCAACTCAAGCATCTAAAAAGGTGTAGAGTAAAGGGACAGGAATCTTAGCCAGAATGTTAGAACAATTACCTAAGCACAGGGCAAGGGAAGGCATATAGCTGACCTCCCCCGGGAGGCTGCTGCTCAGCTGAAAGAGGACCACTTGACCAGGTGAAGAGGCCTTATACCTTTTCCCTAGCAGAGAGTACCTGCAGCAGGAGGCTAAATCACTCTACCTGCTAACAATCCAAGGGGCCTATGGCCCTCCAGCGATGATCTCTACCTGCATAAACCTATCTTCCTGGAGTCAATGCTGCAAATTGAGTTAAGTCAGTCTCCAAGGCACTGTCCTTAACTACTTGCCTACCAGGCACGAACACCTCCTTCCTGACCAGGCCATTTTTCAGCTTTCAGCGCTGTCGCATTTTGAATGACAATTGCGCGGTCAGGCAACGCTGTACCCAAATAAATTTTTTATCATTTTTTCCCCACAGATAGAGCTTTATTTTGGTGGTATTTGATCACCTCTGCGGTTTTTATTTCTTGCGCTATAAACAAAATAAGAGCAACAAGTTTGAAAAAACATAATATTTTTTACTTTTTATTATAATAAATATCCAATTTTTTTTTTTTTTTTTAACAAATTTTTTCCTCAGTTTAGGCTGATACGTATTCTTCTACATATTTTTGGTAAAAAAAAAAATCGCAATTAGCGTGTATTGATTGGTTTGCGCAAAAGTTATAGCGTCTACAAAATAGGGGATAGATTTATAGCATTTTTATTATTATTTTTTTTTTTACTAGTAATGGCAGCGATTTACGATTTTTATCATGACTGCGACATTGCGGCGGACATATCGGACACTTTTGACACATTTTTGGGACCATTCACATTTATACAGCGATCCGTGCTATAAAAATGCATTGATTACTGTATAAATGTGATTGGCAAGGAAGGGGTTAACACTAGGGGGCGCTGCAGGGGTTAATGTGTTCCCTATATTAGTGATTCTAACTGTGGGGGGAGGGGACTGACTGGGGGAGGGGACCGATCGGTGTCCCTATGTACAAGGGACACACCATCGGTCTCCTCTCCAGTGACAGGACGTGGATCTGTGTGTTTACAAACACAGATCCACGTCCTGCTCGATTACCGGGCAATCGCGGGTGCCCAGCGGACATCGCGGCCGCCGGGCACGCGCATTGGCTCCCCAGCTACGCGGCGCGCGCCCGCCCCCTAGTGGCCAAAGTGTAGACGACGTCATATGACGGCGTCCCGCCACAAGAGCCGCACCGTCCCGCCGTCATTTGACAGTGGGCGGTCGGCTAGTGGTTAAGACAGTTGGAATGAGGCAAATACTCTCATTATCATTCAGCACAGGGACCAGACAACTTTTCCAGTTGAAACATAGTCAAGGCGAGATGGAGGGAACTATGTCTAAAGGGAAGGTTTCTGCCACTGTGGGGTGCTCTAAAACATCCAAGGCTGATTCTCCAAATCCTCGGTAGAATGCACTGCATCAAGGTGGTCAGACATGACCCCTTGTAGTTCTTCAATGACAGCAGGAGACTGCGTTGCTTAAAAAGCAGTCTTTTCTAAATCTTAATTGGAGATGGTCACAGGAACAAGTAGCCCAGCCTGATTTGAGAGCACTGGAGGTTCAGAGAAAGACTCTGCAGTGATAGTTGGAGTTTCCTGGAAACAGGGCAGGGGACTTGGCCCCAACCAACGGAGCTGAGGAAGATGCCAATAAAATAGACCCTATAACAAAAGGAGTAACAAGTTCCAGATTACAGACACCAGTTTCCCCAGAGGATAACGAGTCAAACAACTAAAGTGGTATGGGCTGGGGTTACCCATACCAACAGGACTGTCCCCTTCGTGTCTATGTGCAGACATGTTGCAACTGCATAGTGGTAATGCAACCAAAGTGGTTTAGCAGTGCCCAAAGTGCAAGGCAAGTCTTTAGTTACTCACAAACCCAGGCAGTTGGTGCTGAAGAGGGCCAGGCAGCCAGAGCTAACCAGGTCACTGCAGGCAGGCAGTGGGAACAGACCATTGACCAGATTTGCACATGGTGCTTGCAAGTGAATCAGCAGCAGGATGAATCTTTAGAGGTAGGGTCAAACTGTGTCACAGCTCTGTTCCAGGAAAGTGCTTTGTGGCATTGTTTTTACCAGTAAACTCTGAAAAGCAACACAATGCAGAGAACAGCACCCCTAATGCCACATTCCCATCCAGTGGGGTCTGGGTTTGGCCTCCAAACTCAGGCTGAGGAAAGGCTGATCCGCATAGCTGCTATGAAGAAATTAGCTTAAAGTGGATGTAAACCCTCACATATACCCAGTGAAGTGAACAGCCCCAGAAGATACACAGATGAAAAAAATCTCCCTACAAACAAGTTTTAAATGTATATGTGTGGTCTTCAGTTTTATATACTGCTTAGAAAGTGCACATCCTGTTAGATTTTTCTCTTCCTGGTTCCCCTGTAGGTGTGGATACTTTGCATACACTGTGAGAGACTGAGAGACTGCTTATTGGAGGAAAGGCGCACACACCCCCTCCCCACACAAACAGAGCATGCCTGTGACTAGTTTAGCAGTCTGCAAATCTATTTATAGCACCCTCCCCTGACACACACTTCTATCTCCCATCTCGGAGAGCATGTTAAAAGTTATCAGGCTGATAACAGACTAACAGAGCAGGACAAAGCTAGGGAATTGTCTTTGAAGAGAGATAACAAAGCACTGCAGATCTATGTGTCCAGCTCAAATTTCATGAATCGGGTTTACATTCACTTTAAGCAGCGATGAATCTTGATCTAAGCTAATGGAAGTAGAAACCATGAACCAGACATCCATCCTCCTAAGACACTAGCAAAAATCTGAGGTACATCGGGAAGAGGAGGAGCAATAGAAAGATCACATACAGTTGGGTCCATATATACATTTGGACTCCGGCACAATTTTTTGTTTTTTTCAGGTATTTATCAAAACATATTTAAGCTATAGTTATATAATGGACATGGGCTGAAAGTGCACACTCTCAGGTTTAATTTGAGGGTATGTACAACCAAATAGCTCCTAATATCCATCCCCCCTTTTTCAAGGGACCAAAAGTAATTGGACAATTTAAGCAAGGCGATTTCCTGGCCAGGTGTGGGCTACTCCTTCGTTATTTCTTCATCAATTAAGCAGGTAAAAGGTCTGAAGTTGATTCCAAGTGTGGTATTTGCATTTGGAATCTATTGCTATGAACCTACCCCATGCGTTCAAAGAAGCTGTCCATGCAAGTGAAACAGGCCATCGTAAGGCTTCAAAAATGAAACAAATCCATCAGAGAGATAACAGGAACATTAGGAGTGGCCAAATCAGTTTGGTACATTCTGAGAAAAGAAGAATGCACTAGTGAGCTCAGCAACAAAAAAAGGCCTGGACGTCCACGGAAGACAACAGTGGTGGATGATTGCAGGATCCTCTCTATGGCAAAGAAAAACCCATTCACAATATCCAGACAAGTGAAGGACACTCTCCAGGAGGTGGGCGTATCATGGTCAAAGTCTACAATCAAGAAAAGACTTCACGAGAGCAAATACAGAGGGCTCACCACAAGCTGAAAAACATTCATAAGCCTGAAGAATAGAAAAGACAGATAAGACTTTGCCAAGAAAACATCTAAAAAAGCCAGACCAGTTCTGGAAAATCATTCTTTGGTTGGATGAAACCAAGATTAATCTGTATCAGAATGACGGGAAGAAAAAAGTGTGGAGAAGGCTTGGAACAGCTGATGATCCAAAGCACACAACGTCATCTGTAAAACATGGTGGAGGCAGTGTGATGGCATGGGTATGCATGGCTTCCAGTGGCACTGAGTCATTGTAGAGCTGCATGATTGTTAAAAAAATTGCGATCTCGATTAAACCCCCCTCGCGATCTTAATCCAGAAAATCCACGATTCCTGTAACAATTGCAGAGACGTTTGTATCATTTGGTTTCTTTTAGTTTAAAGGGATAAACTTTGGTCTGCAAAGGAGGTCAGTCACTTAAAGACTACGGTAAGCCTTTTTCTGACACTTGTTGCTTAATATCAGTATTTTTTGCTAGAAAAATACTTGGAACCCCCAAACATTATACATACCGTATTTATCGGCGTATAACACGCATAGGTGCATAACACGCACCGGCGTATAACACGCACCCCAAGTTTAGGAGGGCATTTTAAGGAAAAAAATTTTTAGGAGGGAAGCTTAGGGGGAAAAAAAAAAACGTACATTTAAGCGTCATTTGCAGCTTGCCCAGCGTCATTTGCAACTTGCCCAGCGTCATTTGCAGCCTTGCCCAGTGTCATACGAAAAAGACCGATCTCCGACGAAAAAAACTGAGCCGACTGTTCGGCTCCGCTCGCAGTCCCGCCTCCCTGCTGTTTCGGGAGCAAGCGGTCGGCTCGTTCTTTTTCGGCGGCGCTCGTTCTTTTTCGGCGGCTCACATTTTTTTGGGCGGCGCTCGCTATTTCTCGGCGCCGCTCGATTTTTTTGGGGGATCGGCGTATAACACGCCCCCATGACTTTCCCCTGATTTTAAGTGGGAAAAAGTGCGTGTTATACGCCGATAAATACGGTATATATTTTTTAGCAGAGACCCTAGGGAATAAAATGGTGGTCATCTTTCAAAAGCAATTTTTTGGGAATAAATACACTTCAATGAATAAAAAAAAAAAGGCTAAACAAAGATAGCCCAATTTTTTGGTATGTGAAAGATAATGTTACGCCGAGAATAGTGATCTTTATTCTAAACAAAAAAAATTATTTTGATTCTCATTTTATTCAGAATCATGCAGCTCTAGGTCATTGGTGTTTATTGATGATGTGACAGAAGACAGAAGCAGCCGGAGGAATTCTGCAGTGTTTAGAGATATACTTTCAGCCCAGATTCAGCCAAATGCAGCAAAGTTGATTAGACAGCAATCCACAAGTACAGATGGACAATGATCCAAAACACACTACAAAAGCAACCCAGGAGCTTTTTAAGGAAAAGAAGTGGAATATTCTGCAATGGCTGACCTGATCTCAACCCAATTGAGCATGCATTTCACTTGCTGAAGTTAAAACTAAAGGCAGAAAAGACCCACAAAGAACAACTAAAGACAGCTACAGTTAGAGCCTGGCAAAGCATCAGAAAGGAGGAACCACACAGTTTTTGGTAATTCCCATGGGTTCCAGACTTCAGTCAGTCATTGCCAGTAAAAGATTCTCAACAAAATATAAAAAATTAACACTTATGATTATATTAATTTGTTCAATTGCATTTAAACCCCTGAAAATGGGGGGGCTGTTTATAAAAATGGTTACAGTTCCTAAAATTTGTACTTGATATTTATGTTGAACCCCTTGAATTAAAGCTGAAAGTCTGCACTTCAAAATCATGTGGATTGTTTCATTTTTATTTTATTCTGGTGGAAGAGCCAAAAGTATGAAAAACTGTGCCTGTGGCCAAATATTTATTGACCCAACTGTATATTCATCTATTGCTCACTGTTCTCAGCAAAACATTATATTGTGATCTGTTAATGCATGGGGAGGCGAAGCAAGACCAGCCCTGCCACATTCAAGGATGGCCAAATGAGCTCTTAAGTAATGTGAAAGTATTGTGGTTATAATCTCTTACAGAGCACTCTAGTAGGATTAGGATCCCAAGAGCTGATCAATGTAGTTCTTGGTCTGTTCACTGGATCACGGCACTCACTGATAAAGCAGAACTCCCAGAACTGAATCTGCTAGCACCAGATATAGCCACTGAAATCAGATGCTGTTTAAAAATAGTGTTGCAGCAACTGCAATGCCATTTTAAAACAGTACCAGGGGCCATATATAGGGTTGATAATATAGCAAGTGATAATGGTACTGAGTAAAAGTGCAATTACAAGTTAAGTGATGTGGTACTCGAACACACTAAACTTTATTCAATCCTACTACTACTACTACTACTACTACCTTTAATAAGTCACTTTATCATTATGACGGAGTGTGTTGTGTATTGGAGATGTACCTTGGGGTAGCAGAAATTATTCAATGGATGGCAGCTTTAGACAATGCTCAATAGACTACATCAGACAACTTCACAAACCTAGACTAATATAGTAGCGAGGGCAAACCTGAACCTATGCCACACTCCTGCAAACACATTCGGCTCATCACTGTTGGGGGCAGGAAAAGCTTTTCTCTGATCACAATTTTGTGTTTCTTAGCCTACAGTTTTGCCACACAAGGATAAGAGGAAAAAAAGAATACACATGTTAATGTGAAAGCTGATCTCGGGGTTTACTGTCACTTGAAATATTTTTTTTGGACCAAGCTGGTTAAACCAACTATTTCCTTCACTAAGCGCTGCATGAACTGTAGGTAGTTTCAACTACGTACAGTAAACAGTGCTGGGTTCTGGCTGTGAGACAAAGACTTCCCGTCTCACACCCGTAACAAAACAGAGTTGGTATAAGCAGCGCCCAGCCATTTAGAGGCAGCTTTGTATTCTGTGAATGAATACAAAGCTTCCTATGATTGTCTGAGTCGGCCAGCCTCTCCACCTCAGCCAATCAGAGGAAGTTTGTGTTCATTCAGATAATAAAAAACTGCATCTGAATGGCTGAGCACCACTCAGGCCGACACGGATTTGTTCCAGGTGTGAGACGGGAAGTCTTTGTCTCATAGTCGGAACCCAGCACTGTGTACTGTAAGTAGCTGAAGCTACATACAGTTCATACAGCACTTAGAGCCAATGTAGCACTTAGTGAAGGAAATAGGAAACAGATGCAGCGCTCAGAACAGTGGAACCAGTATGCAAGCTTAAAGTAGAATCCACAAACAGGTGCTCTGGCTCAGATGTCCTCCGATCATCAATTATTAGTAATATTTAAACAAAATGATAAAGCCGGCAACTCGAAAGTCCATGTGAGTTACTTTGTTACATGATAGTGAGTATAAAACAGGGGCTTGGGATATATTGTTTTTTCCCACATCAGATATGGCTGATTGCTACATGAGTGAGTACTTTATTACATATGTTTTACACTGAGATTGCAGTATTGGGGGGCAATATGGATCGATAAACCAAGATATCCCAATCCCCTGTTTTATACTCGCTATCATGTAACAAATAAAGTAACTCGCATGGAATTTGGAGTTGCCGGCTCTATCATTTCGTTTAAGTATTAATGAAGGAAATAGTTGGTTTGGACCAGCTTGAAACAATTTAAAGTGACAGGAAACCCACGAGATCAGCTTTAATATGAGGCAGAGGAAAGCCGTTCCTGTGACCAAATTTTTACTAAACATCTGACTGCTATCTAAAATTGCTAAACACATACTATACATTTAGCACCTGCCTGAACATGCAAGATTCATCTGCTAACTGAAAAGAAAAATTGTAAGAGTAAAAGACGCTGCAGATTTCACTATTAAAATAAGTTCAAATTGGAAGGTCAGTGGGATTTTTTGATATTTGAACTTACTTCATCTCTACTCCATGTTTTTCTTCTAGTGATAAGTGGAGGTTCCGAAACTTCTTTAGGCTGGGCTTTGGCTTCACTTGCTCGCAAGCTTGCTTCTGATCTGGATGAATTTGATGGAGGGATCTTTCGGAAGTTAAGGCTTTCATCAAATACACGGTCCACTAGCTGTCCATAAGGGAAAGGAAAAAAAAATTATTTATTGATGTTTTCTAATAAATCATTCCTGAACTAGATTGGTCACACTGTTCTTTGTGGCAGTGCACACGATAATGCATGCACGTAGGTGTGAATGAGGCAATGTAGCTTTGAAAAACACACTAAACTGCAGCACATAGATGTAAACCAGTCATTAAGGTAAGAATCGGAAAGAATTGTCAGTTTTCATGGGATACATCCAAATATATGCAACAACAGTGAATAAGACCTTATTAATCTCTTCTAGAATGCCAATTTTTTTAAACATGCTAGAAAAGGTGAAGGAAGGCCAGGTATCCAGATCCCCCTAGGCATAATCCTTGCAGTGGGGGGTGTCCCCACTGCAAGGGTGAATTTTTGGCGACATAATACTAAGTTTTTTTTTTTTTTTTACTATATAAGAAAGGAAAAAAGTCCAAAACTTCTATTATAATGCATATGAAATGTTTCTTCATAAATTTAGAGCACAATGTATTCTATAGGGAAACAGTAGGTAAAGCTAAATGATCTGACGTCTATGGTTCCCACTGTATAGAATAAGCTTATTCATTTATAATAATAATAAAGATTTACTTTACTGGTGCAGAGGCCTGGCAGAGCTTTCTCTGGCAGAGCAATCTGCTTCAGTGATCAGCGGATGTGTGAGAGTGGCCATGACAGTGGTCACAAGTCACAAGGCAACTCTGTGCTATCCAATAGACAACTCGATCACAGGAATTCAACGGGCCCACTGGCAGCCCCATGTGTGTTTTCTGCAGCACTCCTTGATTAGGCTCTTAGTAGGGTGAAACCCGTTGGGGGTGGACAGGCTAGATCAGGGGTAGGCAACCTTAAAGAGGTGGAGATCTACCTGAACAACACGGGAGAAGTCAAAGATCACCGAGCACAGTGTCGCCTCCTCAGACCCGATTTAAACCTCTAATTGCCGCATTACCGTGTTGCAAGCGCATGCATTGCATGACAATCATGGTTTTAAATCAGTCAACACACGCTTGGATCGCTTTTCAGAGGAGCAGCAGCCCTTAGTTGTATATGGCAGCGGCATCCTAAGGGCTCATTCACACGTAAAGTTGGGGTTGGTAAAACAGCAGGATGTAATAGAAGTCTATGGCTAAGAGCAGGAAACCCACAGGAAAGCTGCAGGTACACTGCACTGCATCAGCGGCATGGGTAAGTGGCAGTACATCAGTGTGAAAGCAGCCTTATACTAATATTCTTGGTGTATTGCTTCACACTGACCTGATTCTTCCTGCTGCTGGTACCACTCTGGAGACCGCTAGCCCGGATAAGAAGTGGAGTGCAGTTGGTATCACTCCGCTTGGGACAGGAGCCGGCCCTACAGAGGAGGCATCGGCTTATGTGGCTCTTGGTCCCTTCAATAGCTCTAACTTTACAAGTAGTCCCTCTACATTGCACTCCGTTTGATGCTCTGGATTGGCGGGTCAGCAAGCCCAGACCGAGATCTACTAGTCACTTGTCCGCGATCTACAGGTTGCTGACCCCCAGGCTAGACTATATGTTGGAAGTCCTGTATGTATTATATTAAAGCTGGTATTACACTCGTGAGGGCATCAGTGTGCAGGACTTTTTTTTTTTTTGTTTTTTTACAATACAGCACCTACCTTTTGTTTAGTTTTTTTTTACAGTACAGTGGTAGTAAGGGGATTATGAATTAATTACGTCACATTTTAAGCAGCTAGAGAGGTCGGGAATGGCTTGTTTCAAAGCTCATTTACTGCATGTTATAAATGTATAGGTATCTCAACGTCCATAGCCTTGGCACAAGTGCACGTTTATTCATCACTCACTAGAAATCATGAAAATGTGTGGCGATTCTACCCTTAGGGACTGGATTTGTGCTCCAGTGGACAAGAGTGTGAAATCCAAAGTGATGTAAAATGGCGGTAATGTTACATGTCAGCGTTAATATCAAACATTAATAGCATATACTTGATTTTGAAGTGTAAATGTTTAGATTTCAAACACAACTAAACAAGCATTAAAAACACAGTGGATTGGCTACAAACAACAAAAAAAGTTATTCATTTCATTAAAGCTAAAGTCCAGGCAAAAATTAAAATTCAACAATCAGCGGTGCAAGTAATAATGAAAATGTGTGTTACTTATTAAACTGCTGTATTCACCTCTATGACAGTCATAAAAACACATTTGTTCCTATCAGCAGATGGATCAGATTGCTGCTTCTAATCTATTTTCAATCTGTTCCAGGATCCTCTCACTGGATGCTTGTACAGTAACACAGTCTGGTAACAGGTCCAATACTGCTGGTGGGTGAGCCTAGCACTGTGTATTCTGGATTTACCGATCATTAAAATTGAATTGCAGTGATTTTTATTTTTTTTATTTAATGCAAACACTTTGAAATTGTAGGATAAAACTAGTGCATGCATACATAACTGCAAAACTATGGGAGAGATTTACTAAAACTGGTGCACACAGAATCTGGTGCAGATGTGCATGGCAGCCAATCAGCTTCTAATTTCAGCTTGTTGAATTAAGCTGGGACAACACAACCTAGAAGCTGATTGGTTACTATGCAGAGCTGCACTAGATTGTGTGCACCAATTTTAGTAAATCTCCCCCTATATGTCTTATGGCATTCAGGAGGTTTCCCAGCTGCTGTGCAGGCATAGCAAAGAACCTGGGATTCTCTATCAGCTCTGATTTAATCCCTGCTGGCAGCACAGTTCAGAGGTCATAGGCCAGTGATGGTGAACCTTGGCATCCCAGATGTTTTGGAACTACATTTCCCATGATGCTCAAGTTCACTGCAACGTGCATGAGCATCATGGGAAATGTAGTTCCAAAACATCTGGGGTGCCAAGGTTCGCCAACTGTCATAGGCTTTCCACACCTTCATGTTGGCATGTCACTGTGTCATTACAATTTGCATAAGGGGCAGAGCACATCCCCACACAGATCAATATGGCTCCTCCCAGTTCTGTCTTGTGTTATTTATTCTTATTTAAATTAACAGCTGCAATAAAGCAGAACATTGACTATATGTATTTCTGATGCTGCTAGCATTATTAAATGGATAGGCAAGTAAAGTATATCAAATGTACTTGTTTTAAACTTTTTTTCTACATTTCTTCAGTTACTTCCTGATTTCTTGCCTAGGCAAATGATGTCATACATCCCAAGAGACTTCAGTAGGGGAAGAGGAGGTGCTTTCTCAGCTAAGCACACGCTCTCCTGCCTGCATGCCTGAGCTAAGGGTAAATGCTATATGAATCATCATCTGCCCTTGCTCAAAATGGCCATGGCAATAAATGCTGGGGGGGTGTTTTTTTAAGGGATTTGTCAACAAAATAAAGCATGGAGACATGGATGGACTAGTATGCTTTTTAATATTAAAACATTTTTTTAGGTTTTTGGTGCTCAGATGAAGTGTAGTTCCACTTTAAGTAAAATATGGCCGATTATAGAGCAAGAGAGACTTGAGTGATGACAGAACTGATCTATTACACCCTCGGTTCCTGGAAAAGAATGAAAGTAATTCCAACAGGGAATGTCCTGTTGAGGGAAGGAGTACATCACTTCCCTTGGGATGATAGCACAGTCTTCTTCACCTCCCACTACTGCTAAGGAAGTAAATGGAATAGACTATGTAAAATAACATATGGATATAAAAAAATACAGATATAGTAAAAGTGAGCATATTTGCAGGTGTGCATGCATGCACAATTTTTAACTTGTAATTTTAAAGTGTTTGCATTAATGTTAAACTTTGTGAAAGTAGTTACTGAACTGCACTTTAAATGATTGTTTCTACATATGTTCTATTACTGCCCGATGCATGTGATCTGTAACATTTTTTTTTTTTTTTTTTAAAGCCTGGAATTCAGCTCCAAATTAGTACATTAGAAGAAATGTCAGAATATACAGTTAACAATCATTATAATACAGTAAGGCTCCATACACACTGGGCTTAAAAAAAATGCCAGTTTCCTTGGCAGAAAAAGAAATACTCACATAGAATGTTTTTTTTTGTACACAGTTTAGACGAGTTTAGGAGAGTTTTGCGTTTTTTTTCTGCCAGAAAGCTCCACTCAGAAACACAAGTCAGAAGGATTTTTTTCCTACTTCTAAACGTTGAGCTAAAAATATGCCTGTAGACCTCCTAATGTCCATGGAGACATAGGATAACATTGAGCTGCTTCTACAGGCCACAAAACTCCTTTAGAAGCAGCAATTTTTAAGCCAATGTGCATGGAGCCCAACAATCATTGTTATAACCAAATACAGTATATGGGGCTGACATTAAATGGATTCCATAAAGCCGCAAGGTGCTCTCAATGCAGCACTTCTGTAACCTTAAAGCAATCCTGTCACATAACAAAAGCTACTAAAATATTTGAACCTGTGACGTAAGAGAATACTTACTTCTCCTGCCACCCGCACTACTGTAAACTACTCTGCTCCGAATGGAAATTTCCTGGTCCACCGCAGAGTTTACTGGTTCTACCTGGCAACCACTAGGTCACTTCTGTGTTCTGTAGGGTCCTAGAGGTAGGTGGGAGGAACCAGTGAGTGCTCTGGGGACCAGGAATAAACAAAGTGTCGGCTTTAAAGTGGTTGTAAACCCTTATAAGCCACTTTTTGCTACAGGTAAGCCTACAATAAGGCTTACCTGTAGCTACCCCGGATAGCTCCTAAACCTGCACGGTTTAGGAGATATCCCCTGTATCTGAATGTGCCGGCGTCATCGGCACATGCGCACTGAAGCAATGGCACGTACGTGGGTTACTATATAATAAGTGGACCTTGCATTTTGACTCAACGTTTGCGTAAAGGATTCTCATCACCAACCCAAAAGACATAAGTGCTTAAATGGCCTAAATTGCTATAAAGAAAAATAGTTTATTACCGTATATACTCGAGCATAAGCCGAGTTTTTCAGCACATTTTATTGTGCCGAAAGTGCCCCCCTCGGCTTATACTTGAGTCAAGCACTTTTCTGCAGCAGAAAATTACATTTTCCGACCCGACTTTGGGGCCCGTATCTCGGGGCCTCTTGGTGACCCCAAATTTGGTGTGCAAACCCAGTGGAACCAACACTACTACATATTCAATGGAGTTCCTAACACTAAGTGGCCCCGAGATACGGGGTCCCAAAATCGGTTCGGAAAATGTCATTCTCTGCTGCAGAAAAGTGCTTGACATTTTCCGAACCGAATTTGGGGCCCTGTATCTCGGGGCTACTTGGTAATAGAAACCCCATCTTGGATATGTTGTAGTGCTAGTTCGACTGAGTTTGCATACCAAATTTGGGGTTCCTAGCACCAAGTGGTCCCAAGATACAAGCCCCAAAGTCGGTCAACTGTGTCCATCTGCAGCAATGTTATTTCAGGACCATTTGGGTCCAGAGACCCCAAATTTTGGCTGCCGCTAGGGGGCATCTAGGAACCCTTAACTACCAAGTTTGAAGTTTGGGGGACCTATGGCTGCAAATGGGCACAGTGAGGCATGCAAATGGGCACTGTTGACCCTCTTTTCCACTTACAGTAGCTGCGCATTTCTCACCCTAGGCTTATACTGGATACGTTTTTCCATTTTTTTGTGGTAAAATTAGGTGCCTTGGCTTATATTCGGGTCGGCCTATACTCAAGTATATACGGTATTTCAAATGTCATATTCTACATGTGAGCATCCGCATAAAAATGATGTGGGACCTGTTATGCTAATGGATAGAATATCAACTGATTTACCAAATACTTTCATCTAAAAATCTTTGAGGTACTTTACCAATGACTTTAAGGTTTCCTTTTTGGGCTTCGTGTACAGCAAGCCTACTTTGACCCCTGCAAAACGCAATTTGCGGCTGGTGGTCAAACCGTTCCTATCCTGAATGCGATTCTTCCGTGTTCAGGAGGAAGGTTGAACCTCCCCTAACCTCAGCAAATCCTTAAAGCCTAAATGTACATGGACACATTGGCTTTTATGGAGTTGAGTTTAGGAGCTTTGGCAAAAAAACACCAAAAGCGTCTAAACTCAAGTTTAGGAGCTGTAGTGTACATGAAGTCTAAATTAACCTAAGGTATGGCTTGGTGATATAGTGGCAACGTTTTTTAGGGTCGTGTAGAATGTAATTGTTAGAAGCAGAGCCAATAAACGCAAGTACAATCCTATCACACTCTTCTATTATTTAGCCATAGTAGCCGGCCAGGTAAGCAATGCACTAGTTTGCTAGTTAACAAACAATAACAGCAAGCACTTTTTTTGTCCAACTCAAGTTCGATCACTTTATTATTTTACAGTATGAAAGGTGTGAAACTGAAATTAGTAAAAGCATGATCAAATTAAATCTTTAAAATGGATTAAACAGAAAAAGAATAATGAAATAGAAGAACCTGTACATCTTCATGTAGACTCCCTACCTCTTCCCGAGTGTCTATTGCAGAACCAGGAGTGGTGGCTGCAGTGCTTACTGTGGTACTAGGTGCTGTGCCAGATGAAGTCACTGAATCTATTTCCCCAGCAACATCATTGATTTCCCGAGCAATGAGAGCCAAATCTTGGCTGATCCTGCAAACAGAATTTAAAAACAGTTCACTACCATTTACCAAAAGACACTGATTGTATTTGTATGAAGTGAACAAACTTTAAAAGAGATAGTAATTTTTTTCCATTCACAGCCACGATACAATGTCCCATTAGCCCACCCACACTAAAGTATTTAAATATTCCTAACAGGCAGTAAAAGCACTTCAAATTAATCATCATTCACCTTTATAGCTATAAGCATTGTGGAGCTATGAGTAAGCACCTGACCTTGGTGCGAAACATGTAAGCTGGTACCTGTAGTTCACCTTTGTATCCGGCACTTGAATAAAGAAATTGCACAGCAGTGCGGCCGTCCAGCTTCTTTTCGTCTAAGTATCTGTTTGCATACAGGACTTGCACCCTCCATGTGGGATAGACTTTTTGGAGCAGCAGGGTAAGAGAAACTGCCTTAGAGCGATGTACATGTACATGTAGCATTGTGGAGATATTCATCTTCAAAGTTTACATTTTCCGATTAGTGAATTAGTAGAGTGCATGTATTTATGATTTAATAAAAATAAGTGCTCAAGTTTACTACACTATGGTCAGTGCTTTTAATCTTGAGTACCTACAGCACAATGCAAGATCTAGGAATTACAAGCTTTAAAAAGGGACAGTACCGCATTGGTGATTGTAAAAGGTAAAGCTGAAGTGATAGACCTGTATGTGACCCCTAAGCGGGGAATGCATGGCATGACCTGGTATGGTCAATTCCGATGGTGAGAATCCATCTTAAAAACAGACGGTGTGGGGTTGTGTGTTTCCCTGTTGTGTGTTTCCTAATGCCTTGTACACACGACCGGACTTTGACAGCAAAGGTCCAACGGAAGGAATCCGTTGGACAATTCGATTGAGTGTGGGCTCCATCGGACTTTTGCTGTCCAAAAATCTGACGGACTTTAGAAATGGAACATGTTTCAAATTTTTCCACCAGAACTCCGCCGGACCCAGTTCCTATAGAGAAATCCATTCGTGTGTATGCTGGTCTGACGGATGAAAACCGACGCTAGGGCAGCTATTGGCTATGAACTTCCTTATTCTAGTCCGGTCGTACGTCATCGCGTTAAAATCCGTTAGACTTTGGTGTGATTGTGTGTGGCCAAGTCCGTTCATTCGAAAAGTCCACCGAAAGTACGTCGGAAAAACCATCAGACCTTTGCTGTCGAAAAGTCCGGTCGTGTACGCGGCATCAGTGATTTGCAGCCCTAGGATTTTGGTCTAAAACACAAGGAGGAAGATTGTGGTGTTCTCTTATAAAAACGGTTTATACAAGATTTATCATCATGTTTTATCACATACAGTGGGGAAACTAATTATTTGGTCACCTGCAGATTTTGTAAGTTTGCCCACTTACAAAGAAATGAAGGGTCTAGAGACAGAATATCAACCAAAAATCAAGAAAAAACACATGACAGAAGTGTTCCCAAGCTAAACATGACTTAGTACTTGGTGGAGAAACCCTTATTGGCAAGTACAGAGGTCAGACGTTTCTTGTAGTTGGTGACCAGGTTTTCACACATCTCAGGAGGGATTTTGGTCCACTCTTTACAGATCTTCTCTAAATCCTTAAGGTTTCTTGGATGTTGCTTGGCAACCCGAAGTTTCAGGTCCCACCATAAATTTTCTATAGGATTAAAGAGGAACTGCAGTCTGCTCACATAATTTGTAATAAAAACATCTTTGCCATTCTGAAGTTTCCCTCCAACCACTTTGCATATTATTTTATATATACTGTGATTCTGAACTTGCCAAATATGCTGCAAAAAACTCCCTCCACTGAGTCTGGCTGCATTCATTTTAACTGTGGGCAGCTGAATCTACTGCCTGTTCACTTCCTGAAATTTACACAGAGGCACACCTTTAGCTCTGAAGCTCTCATTAGCCCTCTTATGACTCATCCCCCCTCCCTTCCTGGCAAACTCTCAAGAGAGTGAGAGAGAGAGAGAGAGAGAGATGTGCATGTCGTCATAAGCCTAGGCTTTTTACCAGACAAGAAACAGGAAGTGGTCTGTATATTTACTGGCAGAACATTTTTTTTACTATCCAAATTTAAAACAACAAGGGCAGAGTATTTAATAGATGGAGAGATGAAAAAATGACTGAAGTTACGCTTAAGGTCTGGAGACTGGCTACGCCACTCCATGACCTTAATGTGCTTCTTCTTGAGCCACTCCTTTGTTGCCTTTGCAGTATGTTTTGGGTCATTGTCATGCTGGAAGACCCATCCATGACCCATCGTCAGTGTTCTGGCTGAGGGAAAAAGATTCTCATCCAAGATTTTAAAATACATGGCCCCATCCGCTGGCCCCTTAATGCGGCAAAGTCGGCCTGTACTTTTAGCAGAGAAAGACCCAAAGCATAATGTTTCCACCTCCGTGCTTGACTTTAGGGATGTTGTTCTTAGGGTAATAGTCAGCATTTTTCTTCCTCCAAACACAGCAAGTCGAGTTAATGCCAAACAGCTAAATTTTGGTCTTATCTGATCACAGCACTTTCTCCCAGTCCTTCATCATTTAGATGTTCATTGGCAGACTTCAGGTGGGCCTGTACATGTGTCTTGAGGAGGGGGACTTTGTGGGCGCTTCAGGATTTCAATCCATGGCTGCGTATTGTGTTACCAATGGTTTGTTTGGTGACTGTGGTCCTAACTGCCTTGAGATCATTCACAAGCTCCTCCTGTGTAGTTCTGGGCTGATCCTTCACTTTTCTCATGATCGTCCTTCCCCCGTGAGGCAAAATCTTGCACGGAGCTCCAGACCAAGGGTGATTAATGGTTATTTTCCTTTTCCAGGCAAAGAGAAGACTGGAGAGAAGATTTTTGGAAATCGATCACCCAACCGAAGGTCTAGAGCATCTGAATTGTCCTGTTGAGTTTTGCAGACAGCTGTAAGGAAAATGAGTCCTTCAGGAGAAGCTTTTCTAGATAACCTGTGATCTGGATGCCCTGAGTTCTGAGAGGGGCAATAAGTGGTGCTAGGGCCTTTGTAAATACCCTGGTAGCAGAGAACAGACAGAAGGACAGTGCCACAAACTGGATGGTCATCTACCTCTGCAAACTTCAGAAAGCGCTGACTGTCCTTGGGCGGTATTTGGTTGATTTGAGAAAAAAAAGCGGTGAGGAGGTAAAGTTTTGAACTCTATTTAGTTCCCCACTGAAACCATAGATTGAACCCACAGTTCTTGGAGAAACTGTAACAGATGTTCAGGAGTATGCAGCAACCTGGATGTAGACCACCCTGTAACAAATCCTTGTGGCGAAAGGGAAGAAGGAGCGCCTTATATTGGTTCTAGGCAGAAGTAGCAGTAAAGTTTGCGCCCTGTGGTGTGATTTGACACCTGGTCACCTGAGACTCAGCTCTAAGTGGTTTAATTTTAGCGTAAAGTTTGAAAATTTTACACTGTAAAGTGAATACATTCCAAACATGGCCCCAGTTTTACAGTAATGGTTTGAGATACAGGGAAACCCTGCCTTACCTGTCCACGACACTAGATTTTATATAAAGACCAGGTTTCACATGGGGCATACCCAGAAGGGGTCTCCAGGGTCTGGGTTCCGTAGTGATGGACTATGGCCTTGCACTTGTATATCACCCTGTGCCATACACAATACAAGTGCCAAGGTGAGAGCCCATGCAGGTTCCTGTGCCCAAAGCAACAGGCCATCCAAATGACATGGGATCCAGGATCCGGATACAGCAGCCATGGTTTTACTGAAGTTGCATTGATGCGGATGCACTACTTCTATTTTGATATTAGAAAACAGTGAAGGAGATGATTGAAGCGTTGAAGAATTCAACAATTAAAAAATATTAAATTACCGTATATACTCGAGTATAAGCCAAGTTTTTCAGCACATTTTTTTGTGCTGAAAGTGCCCCCCCTCGGTTTATACTGAAGTCAAGCACTTTTCTACAGCAGAGAATGACATTTTCCGACCCGACTTTGGGGCCCGTATCTCGGGGGCACTTGGTGCTAGGAACCTAAAATTTGGTGTGCAAACCCAGTGGAACCAACACTACAACAAATCCAATTTGGGGTTCCTAGCACCAAGTGGCCCGAGATACAGGGCCCCAAATTCGGTCAACTGTGTCCATCTGCAGCAATGTCATTTTGGGACCCTTTGGGTCCAGAGACCCCAAACTTAAGGAACCCTTAACTACCAAGTTTAAAGTCCAGGGGACCTATGGCTGCAAATGGGCACAGTCAGGCTGCAAATGGGCATTGTTGACCCTCTTTTCCACTTACAGTAGCTGCGCATTTCTCACCCTAGGCTTATACTCGAGTCAATACGTTTTCCCAGTTGTTTGTGGTGAAATTAGGTGCCTCGGCTTATATTCGGGTCGGCTTATACTCGAGTATATACGGTAGTTAAAGTGGTTGTAAACCCTCACATATACCCGGTGAAGTGACTGGCCTCAGGTGATGCACCGAGATAAAACAAATCCTCCCACATAAGTTGTAACTGTCTATCTGCAGCCCTCTCTTCTCTACATCTGTTCAAAGTGCTGAATTGGAAAGCTTTTCTGAGAGTTCAGAAAAAAGGGGGCAGAGAGCTGAAGTTACACTCTGCAGAGCTCAGTAAGGAGAGCCGATTGGAGGGAAAGGACATCCCCTCTACACAGCACACAGGAACAAGGCTGAGGCTGTCAATCATCTAGAGATCCCTCCCGTCACCTTTTTTCTCTTGGTGTCAGAAAAACTTATTAGAAGTGATTCATGCTGATAGTAGAGGAACTAAGCAGCAGACAAAAGGGACATTTAGCGTTCCTAATTGAAATAAGTACAAACTATAGAAGGATAGGTTTTGTTCAGATTTCATGTCTGAGGTTTACAACCACTTTAAGCTAAGAGGGATTCCTCCACAAGGGAGAAGAGGTCCATCACCTTAGGACATTCAGAAAAAAAACCCCAAGGACTCATGGAGTGGAGTAAGGTTTTCAGGGGAGACAATCAGGGATGTGTCCTTGAAAGCTTTACCAATGTCCAATCACCTGAAGGTATAGGCCTCTAACCTAGGGTCTCCGAATGCAAGCAAGATCTGTGCATGTGCAGATCAGTGTATATTCTCAGCATGCCATGGGTGCCAGGACAATTTAACTGCTGTGCGCATGCACAAAAGTCAACTCAGGCCAGACAATCAACATGACTAAAAACTGGAAAGAAGACTAGGATAAGATGTCAGCCGTGGCAATGGCAGAAGAGGGAGAGCAGAGGCATCACCTGGAGAAAGGTTGTTTTGAAGGGAAGTGGGCCATAATGCTGAAGCACATTACAGCCAGTGCCCTGGGAAAACTTGAATGAACTCAGTTGCACTTTAACCAGTTGCCTACCTTGGGCATCTTACAAACGACTATAAAACCCCTCCTCTATACCCAGGACTGTCTTGTAGGCCTTGCACTACCTTATCTTTTCTTATCTCCTTCTATTCAGCTCCTGTGCACAGCCAGTGAAATCCTATGACTGGGAACTAGTGAGAGGTCTTCCTCCCTGAATGATCACTCTGACAATCTCAGTGAGAATTCAATGTAATATTTTAAGCCAAAACAACAAAGTAACATAGTAGCCATCTTATCTCCTGCATTCCCTGTCCAGACAGATTTGTGAGTGAGAGAGCTGCAACTGACAGAGGAAAGTTTTTATTGTGTGCACAGGGAGTTAACTCTTAATTAACCAGGACATGTTTTTTTTTTATTTTTACTACTTAACCCTTTAATTTCCACCTGTATAAGCACTCCTGTTCCATGTTGCTATTTTAGATTATTTGCTGGAATTTTTTTTTTTATATAAAGCACATATATACATTGTTATCTTAAGGGCCGGTTCACACAGGGGCGACACGACTTGCAGGCCGACTGTGAGGCGACCTGCGCAGGACTTCAGCGGCGACTTGCAAAACGACTTCTATATAGAAGCCGATGCAGGTCGCTGCAAGTCGCCCCCAAAGTAGTACAGGAACCTTTTTCTAAGTCGGAGCGACTTGAGTCGCTCCTATTAGAACAGTTCCATTGTACAGAACGGAGCGAGACTTGTCAGGCGGCTAAGTCACCCCTACGTGAACCGGCTCTTAAAGATTTGCTGTTAAAAATACATAGTTTAGGGTATATATGTTTTATCTTAAATCAGTAAGAACTATAAATTATTGATGCATTATGAGAAGAATGAAATGTAATTTATTTTTTTTGTAAATAACTTTAACATGCTTTGTATCAAAAATTTAATTTTAGACCCCTTTCACACTTGGGCGTTTTTCAGGCGTTTTTTAGGCGCTTTAGCGTAAAACGCTTGAAAGAAGCCTCATCTGCAATTCCAATGTGAAAACCCAAGTGCTTTAAGAGCCCTTTCACACTGCCAGCGCCCGAAAAACGCTCGTAAAGCGCCACTTAAACTAGCGGCGCTTTACCAGCGTTTTTCACGCGCTAGTGGGGCGCTTTTAACCCCTGCTAGTGGCCAAAAAAGGGTTAAAAGCGCCCACAAAGCGCTGCTGCTACAAGCGCTTTTCAGGCGTTTTTCAGTCGTTTTGCAGGCGCTTCCCATTGATTGCAATGGGAAGAGGCGCTTTAGGAGCGGTGTATTCACCGCTCCAAAAGCGCTGCAAAGAAGCTGCTTGCAGGACTTTTTTTGACGCCCTGCATGCACAGCGCCTCGGTGTGAAAGCACTCGGGCTTTCACATTGGGATTGCAGTTGCAGCTTCTTTCGGGTGCTTTACAGGCCCTTATTTTAACGCTGAAGCGTCTGAAAAACGCCATAGTATGAAAGGGGTCTCAGTGTGAAAGCACTCGGGCTTTCACATTGGGATTGCAGTTGCGGCTTCTTTCAGTCGCTTTACAGGCGCTTTTTTTAACGCTAAAGCGCCTGAAAAAAGCCTGAAATACGCCCCAGTGTGAAAGGGGTCTTAATGTTGCAGTAAATAGAACAAGCAGCAGAATAAAATGTATATGTTTTCCCCACATTATTCGTACTTGTGTTCAAAATATTACTGATCAAACTTGAAAAAAACAATTTTTTTTCAGATTTTTACTTTTTTTTCCCCCTTAAAATGCAAATAAATTAAAAAAATTCTAATTTTAGCGCTTTTGAAGAGTTTTTCAGGCGCCTTTGAAGAGCTTTCCATTAATTTCAATGGAGAGGGGAGTTTTTTCACCGCCCTGCCAGCCCACTGCCCCAGTGTGAAAGCATTCATTGATTTTAATGGAAATAGGTTTTTCGTGAGCTTTTCAGGTGCTTTTTTTTTAGCGTGAAAGCGTCTAAAAAGCGCCTCAGTGTAAAAGGGGTCTTAGGGTCACGAGATTTGTCCCCCAAAGAACAATATATGTATTAATGAGCTGCAGTGTGGAGTATCACTATGCTGTGCAGTGGAGAGTAGTATACGTTCACAACTAAAAATAGATCTATGAGCTTTATATCATAATTTATACAATTATAACATTTCCTATGATTCTGACTGCTAAAGAACTAAAAATAGCCTTCTAGTTTTACATTTTATGAGTGAAGGCAGTTTTTTTTTTTTTTACTATGGTGCCGTCATAGTACATACAATATCGGATGTCATTTTAGGTCATGTAGGTCAGTAAACTTCTCACTGGGTTTTTTGCTGATGCAATAGATCCAAATAAATTGGAAAATCAAGGATAGGGTCTTGAGTACAATCAAGACCCTATCCTTGATTTTCCAATTTATTTCGAATCAATGAGGAAACCCAAGAATTAAAAAAAATATTATTTTCAAACTCTAAATTGAAACCTCATATTTTAAGTAAATTTTGTGGAAATTTCTAAATGACATGAACATCATTGGAGCCAGCACTACCGCTATAAATTAAGAAAAAACTATGTGCAACAAATACCATGCTATGCACAATCGGAATATTTCTCTTTGCGTTTTTTTGGATTGCACGATTTTGTTTTTGGTTAGGTAGCACAGCATATTTTTGTAACGATTTTCTTGAAAACGAAAGTTTGAGATTAGATGTTTTATAACATTTTTGTAATTTACACTTTATGTCTTGACATACTTTGGATTGCGCAGCACTTGTTCTTTTTATTTTAGTGCTATAAATTGTGTATGTAAATGTTTGTGAACTGTAGTTTAAATTTCTTTCAAAATATACATGTACGGTGAACTAAGGCCCTGTTGACATATATGCGAATTGGATGCATTTTAAACTACATCCGATTTGCATGACATGTGAATCAAACTGTCTTTCTATGGAGTCAGTTCACATATATGCAGTGCAGAAGCAGTGCAAATTCACTGCGAATTTAACCACTTAAGGACCGCCTCATGCACATATACGTCAGCAGAATGGCACAGCTGGGCACAAGCACGTACAGGTACGTTGCCCTTATGGGAGCCCAGTCGTGGGTCGCGGGCAGAAGCTATAACTTTTGCTCAAACCAATCAAACGCTTATTGCGATTTTTTTTTTACCAAAAATATGTATAAGAATACGTATCGGCCTAAACTGAGAAAAAAAAATATGTTTTTTTATATATTTTTTGGGGATATTTATTATAGCAAAAAGTAAAAAATATAGCATTTTTTTCAACATTGTCGCTCTATTTTTGTTTATAGCGCAAAAATTAAAAAACACAGAGGTGATCAAATACCACCAAAGGAAATCTCTATTTGTGGGGAAAAAAAAAGGACGCCAATTTTGTTTGGGAGCCACGTCGCACGACCAAAACTGTCAGTTAAAGCGGCCCAGTGCCGAATCGCAAAAAGGGGCCTGGTCCTTTAGCTGCAAATTGGTCCGGGCCTAAGTGGTTAAAGAGTCCTGTGCGTTTTCTGAGCACTGCGGCGCGATACAGATGCAAATTCCAGGGCTCATTGCCTTTTATGGGAACGCATCTGAATCGCACATCTGATCAGTTTTTGAACACAAATTCAATCTGGTCCGGATTTTTTAAGGGGAACCCCACACCAAAAAAAAAAAAAAAATAAAAAAAAAAAAAGGCGCCCCCCCCCCTCCCAATTATTACCAGAGACGAGCGAGCTGGGGGGCTAATGTTAAAGATGCCGGTGTCTGCCGCCTCCACAAATTTTGCATCTGAACCGCATCTAATTTACAGCTAAACAGCTACTTTGGAAATTCGCAGTGAAAACTGAGGGGAAATTCGCAATGGACATGTGTGAACCAAGCCTAATGATATTGCAATGCATGTGAAAAATGAATACATTACCTTGCTATTTCCTCGCGATGTGCAGTCCAGTCACGAATATAGTCATCTTGTTCTTTTGCCTTATGTTTGAATGAACTAATGTTGAGAGCTGCTGAAGGCGTTTTAACGGGGCTGCTTCCACTAACTTGTGACTTCTGAACTTTAACTGCTGAAGAAGTACGTAGCCGAGTGGGTTTAGCAGCAATGCGGTTAGATCCAAATTCGTCCTCAGAAGTGGATGCATACTCTGGAGGAACTCGTCTCCATCGTGTATTACCTACTTTTTTAAATTGGGGTGAGAAGATAAAAATATAATATATTAAATATTTACAACTGAAGCACGAAAAAAAAGTTGAACGATACATGTATAAATTCACATTAATAATCATACTTAGCTAGGTGGATGCAGCATCGCATCTGATGCTGCATCTGTGCCACTCTGGCTTTAAGGCTGAGAACCGAGCAATAAAACACCGCCCATCACTCTGTTCTCAGAGCTCCCTGAGCAGAGAGCTGGTGACTGTCAGTCACCGATGTCTGCTCTGCCCCTCCAGCGCTCACTGGAGCACTGGACTGTGGAAGGGTTGGGAACAGCCAGCTCAGGCTTTCAGTGGCTCCCTGAGAGGCTGAGCCAGGTGCCGGTCCAGGCATGCGGGTGGATCCCAACCATATGGTCACCATCTTTACCGAGCCTGGATCAGCTCTGTGACCAGGTCACAGGAGTGCAGAACAAACTGCACTCCTGTGATTCACATAAGTAGTACAGCCAAAGAAGCTTTGGCTCTACTTCTTCCTTAAGCTTGCAGGGGTTTGCAGCAACCCTCTTCCATAGCAACACAAATGCTTACCTTCAGCCTCCTGGTTATCTCAGGCTGCTCGGACCCTTTATCTGCTTCCACGTGGACCATCACACACCTCTACTGTATGCACACTTGCTGCTCCACAGGAACTCTTTGCGGAGGGTGTAGCCCTGACATATTGCAAACACGAAACTCAAAAGGATTGTGCACACCTGCCCAATCAGGGTTCTGGCTACTGGCAAAACACAGACTCAAGGTTGAAGACTTCATTCCTCTCAAGTCTCTATGAAGTCTCTGGGCTCCAGGAACCATAGTAGGACTAATCCGAGAGAATGCTAAACAACCAGTTTCTTCTGTACCAAAATAGGATTTTTAGAACAGCTTACCTGTAAAATCCATTTATTTGAAGTACATCACTGGACACAGAGCCATAGTAGTTACTATGTGGGCTATAGGACACCTTCAGGTGATGGACACTGGCACGCCCTAAATTAAAAAGTGTACTCCCTTAATAACCCCTCCCACTGGTGGGAGTACCTCAGTTTTGTAGCAAAGCAATACACGTGTATACCAAAGAAGGGAGGGGCCTCTGTGTCCCGTGATGTACTTCAAAGAAAAGGATTTTACAGGTAAGCTGTTATAAAAATCCTATTTTCTTATCGTACAACAAGGGACACAGAGCCATAGTAATTACTATGTGGGATGTCCCATAGCATAGCCAACTGAAGGGAAGGAGACACAAAGTAGGGCACCCAGAGACTAGAGGACTCATACTGCAGCCTGCAGTACACTGCGCCCAAAGGCGATATCCTCGTGATCTTTTACATCTACTTGATAGAATCTGGTAAATGTATGGACTGAAGACCAAGTTGCGGCCTTGCAGATCTGAGCCACAGAGGCTTGGTGATGCACTGCCCAAAAGCACTAACAGCCCTGGGGAAGTGCGCTTTAATATGAAAAGGAGAAATTTTCCTCTTTAAACCATAAGCTTGAACAATCACTTGACAAATCCATTTAGAAATAGTAGATTCCGATGCTGCCTGTTCTCTTTTAGGACTGTCTGGCAACACAAACAAAACATCTGTTTTATGAATCTGAGCAGACACTTTCAATAGACTTTAACTGCTCTCACCACATCAAGAGAATGTAGTGACCTTTCTTCCACAGAACGAGGTTCTGGAAAAAGACAGAACAATATCCTGGTTTAAATAAAAACACAATACTACCTTCGTTAGGAATTCAGGATGAATAAACCAATATAGCTCTTTACAAGAAAGAGCAGCCAACTTTGATACTCTTCCTGCAGAAGATATGGCAACCAAGAAAATGATTTTTCCTCGTCAAGAGGACCAAGGGAATATCTTGTATTGGCTCAAAAGGCTGCTTCTGTAAAGGCGACAGGACTAAATTTAAGTCCCAAGGGTTCAGGGGTGACCAAACTGGAGGATTAATCCAAAGTTACGAACCAGAGAGTGTGAAGCAAGTGGTCATTGAAAAAAACACAGATAAAGCCGACATCTGACCTTTGATCGTACTCAAGGCCAGCTTCATTTCTAATCCTATCTGTAGGAAATCAAGGATCCTACCTATGACATATTTCCTGGGTTGCCAACCCCTGGATTCACACCAGGACACATATGCCTTCCAGATTCTGTAGTATATGACTCCGGAGGCCGGCTTCCTAGCATTAACCAAAGCAGAAACTACTGAAGCCAACAGCCCACAATCTTTTAGAATGTGGGTCTCAAAGGCCAAACCGCAAAACTTTGCGTTTGTAAGGTAGGATGGAATACCGGACCTTGCTAGAGTAGGTCTGGCCTTAGCGGTAGGGTCCAAGGGTCCCCTACCGCCATTTTTACGATCTCGGCAAACCAAGATCTCCTGGGCCACAAGAATCACCTCCTTCCCTTCTTGCTTGATCATGCAAGAAGGCGCGGAAGCAGCAGAACAGGAGGGAACGCATAGATCAGTAATAAACTGATCCCACGGAAAAAACCAAGGCATCTGTTCCGTATGCCATCGGATCCCTTGTCCTTGACACAAAGTTGTTGATCTCATTGTTGAATTTGGACGCAAACAGATCTATGTCCAGAACTCATTTTTGGCATATTGACAGAAGATGTTGGGGTGAAGGGACCATTCTCCCGGGAACAATTCTTGGTGACTCAAGTAGTCCGCCTGCCAATTCTCTATCCCTGGAATGAAAATGTCTAATAGGCAAGGAATGTTGTTCTCCCAAGCTAGAATATGATTCACCTCTCTCTCTGGGCTGCACGACTGTTTGTGCCCCCTAGTGATTAAAATAGGCCACAGCTGTGGAATTGTCGGATTGGAACCCGACAGGACAATTCAATAGTCTGAGCGTCCAGGCCCCCAGGGCCAGGTGTACTGCCTGAATCTCTAGAATATTGATGGGCGAGGTCATCTCTGATTTGGACCATTTACCTTGGACAGACGCTTCTTCCAGGACTGCTCCCCAGCCCAGAAGGCTGGCATCTGTTGTTACCACTTACCAGGTAACTGGTAGAAAGGATTTTCCCTTTTTGAATTGATTCTTGGATATCAACCCCCAATTGAGGCGCTGACGCACTTCGGGGGATAAACACATTGGGAAGTCCAGAGCTTGGACCTTCTTGTTCCAAGTTGACAGGATACTGTTTTGCAACATTCTTGAATGAAACTGCGCATAAATTTCCAAAGTCGAATAGAAGGGTTCTTCTTTGTTATGATCAACTGAATCAGTTCCCTTATGGAACCGATCCTTTTCCTGGGGAAAAAACACCCTCTTCTGACCTGTATCTATGACCAGCCCCAAGTACTGCAATCTCCTTGATGGTTTTAAGGAGGATTTTTCTAGGTTGAGAATCCAATCTTGGTAGTCCAGGTAGCTGACTGCGGTGACCAAACTTTGGTTTTAAGCAGCCTACCGATTCATCTAGCAAGAGTAGATTGTCTAAGTAGGCTAGTATCATTATACCTTGTGCCCTTAACCTGGCTAAAAGGAAGCGCCAGGACCTTTATAAACACTCGTGGTGCAGTAGCTAGACCGAAGGTAGAGCTACAAACTGAAATAGAAGATTTTCTACCTCGAAACGTAGACATTTCTGGTGAGCAGGGAAAAATCGGCACATGGGAGAAAAGCATCCTTGATGTCGATTGACACCATAAGTTCTCACCCTTTTAGGATGGAGACTATTGATCAGATTGACTCCATGTGAAAAGAATGAATATTCAAAAAACCAGCTTAGATCTTTGAGATCTAAAATGGGTCTGACATCCCCGTTTGGTTCTGGAACCGTGAAAAGGTTTAAAAATGCTAATCCTTGCTCTTCCAAGGGGACCACAGATATCACTCTTTGAGCCAAGAGATGATCCAAAGCTAGAAAGAGAGACTTTTTTTTTTCACTGGATTTCTGGGAATGTCTGAACTGAGAAAAACGAGGAGACGGGAACCTTTAGGAACTCTAGTTTGTAACCTAGAGAAAATTGAGGAAGCCACCCATCTGTCTTGATATTGTTCCTGCCAGACCTTTGAAAACCGTAGAAGCCTCCCCCTCCCACTCGAGCGAGCGGGGGTGCCCCTCCATTAAGAGGCTTTAGTATCTTGTTTTGTGGGTTTCCTCCCCCAGGTCCTCTTTTGGACCTGGGACTGACCCTGAGGTTTACCTTTTGAACCTGACGGTGGAAGCCGTCATTACTGCCTGGAGGCTGAAGCCCCTGGCACCGGAGAAGAAGCCCGTTTTAAAGAAAAAATGCTTAACTTATTTTTAACCAGTAAAAGGGAACTTTCCCCATTAGAAAATCTTTGGATATACCTATCCAGATCGTCTCCAAAAAACCGTTCATCATAAAATGGGAAACTGGCCAAGAGCTTTTGCATGCCGCTGTGGCTGACCAACTTTTCAACCATAGGATTCTACGCACATGTACCAGCCCTAGCATGAGCCGTGAGGCCTGGAGAATAGAATCTTTCATAGCGTCTACTGTAAGACACAATGCTTCTGATATCCCGGCCAAATCTTGGACCTGCTGATCAGGAATAATCTTGAGTACCTCTATAAACTGGTAATTTAAGGACTGAGATACTCTGATCGCTGCCAGCGCAGGCTGAACCTGCCAGCGAAAAAATAGCTTTTTTTTTTTAAGGAATTTCAACTTCTTATCTGTTGAGTCCTTTAGCATATGAGCATTGTCTACTGGACAAGTCATGTTTTTGTTTACAGAGGCTATAGCAGCGTCAACTGCTGGAGATCCCCATTTCTTATAGAACTCTTCCTCCATAAGAAAAAGTATTGAAAAACTTATTTGGAGGAAAAAAATCCATAAGTACATAAGCTTTTTTAGCCATGAATGGATAGGAAAAGCATGAACAGATTGAGGAGGATTTAGTGAACCCAAACCAGAAGTGGGCTAATCGATTAACTGCGCTTATTGGCAGTAAAAATGTGGAGTGGACCAATTTAGTGAGAAACTGTACCAATTGTCATCTCTCGCCCCTTGTTCCTCAGCATGAGGGTCCTGAGCAATGGACGGGGACCTGTTATGCTTAGTCCCACACTGGGATGCGATTAAAGCATACATTTTTTGCTCCAAACTTAAAATGGTTGGATGAAAAACCTCCTTAGTAATGTATGCAGGAGCTGCAGTGTTAAGAGCAGCTGCCCCTCCTGATGGCTCACTTGCCCCTCCTGATGGCTCACTCTGATCACCATATTACTCTCAGGGGAGGATGCCATCTTTATTGAGATGGTTCTAGGCTTCCGTGTGACTGTAGAAGTCTTACAAGAGCCCCTTTTGAGGTGTTTTTACCCCCCTTCTGACCATAGCCCGATGCACAAAGCAGAGGTACTACCAGAAGGAACGCATACACTTGCTTGAGCAATAGTTCAGCTCTGTTGCTGCTATTAATGCCGAGCCTGATGCAGCAGTAAAACACTCTTTCCCGCGCTGGGCGTTGGAGGAGGCCAACGCCTCGCTAAGCCCCGCCCACCCCCGTCGCCTATGGCTTCCCCTCCCTTTGGGGGGGGGGCTCCGATCCCAAGCGGCGTGCCGTTCGCGCTGCTTTTTTTTGTTGCGCTCCTTCCCCAAGAAGAGGGGAAGAAAAACAGCACGGGGGCGTCTGGTGAAACCCCCCCCAGACTTACCAGAGGTTTGCTGCTGGCCGCAGAAGGAAGAAACTGCTGTTTTCTGGACACAACATGGGCTCTCTGAGAAGCATGAGATGGTAAGTGTTCTATACAGCCCACAGTGGTGTCACATAGGCATGGCAACATTTACTAAATTAAAGGAGACATTCATAAGAAAATTTTGAAAATGTCTTAGAAGAACTCCACTTACCTTTCCCGCCGCAGGGTTTTCTGTGGTAAACCAACAGACCCAATCTTCACCCTTCACGGTGGGTTCCGTTAAACCTTCAGGAGCTGGGGATCCTCTGGGAAACCCACAATCCTGGACCTGTAATAGCACCACCGCCAGTAAAAACGTTATGGCCTTAATACCAAAAAGTATTGGATCCCGGGATTCGGCAGCATGGCTAGCCCCAGCAAGGATTGCTCCAGTGGAGCTCAGCACAGCACATCTTTACTTGTGACCAACACCTTAGACACTGGCGAAAAAACTGAGGTACTTCCACCAGTGGGAGGGGTTATATAGGGAGTGCACTTTTTAATTCAGGGCGTGCCAGTGTCCATCTCCTGAAGGTGGCCTATGACCCACATAGTAACTACTATGGCTCTGTGTCCTGTGATGTACGATAAGAAACACACATTCTAGAGCTGCTTCTAAACCCATATGAATGAAAAGCCTAAGTGCCATTTAACCCTGCTCACATAGTACTGTCACTATATATATATATATATATATATATATTTTTTTTGATATGATACAATTACCCGACATTTATTACAATGCTGGGACTGATCATGTGGCAACACCTTTTCCACTTTATGCTCAAGAGGCAGCTGCAGAAAGAGAGAACTGAGTTCCAATGAAAGTAGCTGTATCTAGGACTGTGCAATAATATAATGACTTTGCTAAAAACTTTGCACTGTATGTAACTGACCAGAGAAGGACTACAATTTGTTACAATGCTACTTTGATTAAAAAAAAAAGTTAAAGAGCATTAGAAAGAACATTAGAAAGTTATATTTTACTGAAAAGAGTAGTGTACTTGGAGCAGGCTTTTAGAAAAGGTAGGGAGTCAGTAGTAAGTAAATTTAAACATGCAATAAAAAAAAAAAAAAAAAAAAAAGACTTGGATTATTTTAAGTTTTTCTGTTTCCAACAACTTATACACAGCTTAACCGCTAGCCGACAGCCTCACTTAGAAGTATGGTGGCAAAGCGGCCTCTCCGCACTGGATCATGTATTCCCGGCTGTCAGTTATAACACAAGCCGATCAGCAGGTCCCGGACAATGATTGATGATTGCCGTTCAGTGAACCGGATGACAGGACAGAGCTCTGTGATTGTAAACAACACAAAGCTCTGTCTTGACAGCGGGATGTGCCAGCTTTTGCCAATCAGCGGGGACTGCAGACTCTATGTCCGCTGGCATCCGATGATCATTCGTTACAGAGGCAGAAGGGCAGTCTGCCTATGCAAACAAGGCAGACTGCCGTTCTGTCAGTATGGAAGGCATGGATACTGTGTTCCTGTAAAGCAGGGACAAGGATCCACGTGTTCCCTGAGTAAAAACACCTCCCACACAGTACATAAACATTGTCTAGGCACACAGTTAACCCTTTGATCGCCCCTGATGAGTCATTAGTACAGTTACATTGTATATTTTTAGCACAGATCACTGTATTAGTGTCACTGGTTCCCAAAAAAGTGTCAAAAGCGCCAGTTAGGTGTCCAATTTGTCCGCCGCAATATCACAGTCCGCTATAAGTCGCTGATTGCCGGCATTACTAGTAAAAATATAAATAAAAATTCCATAAATATATCCCATAGTTTGTAGACTCTATAACTTTAGCGCAAACTAATCAATATACGCTTATTGGGATTTTTTCACAAAAATATGTAGCAGAATAGATATTGGCCTAAACTGATGAAGAAATTCTATTTTTTTACATTTCTTTTTTTTTAGAATATTTTTTACTTTCAGCTATAAAACATATAGTTTTTTTTTTTTTTTTTTAAATGTTATTTTTTTTTTGTTTATAGCGCAAAAAATAAAAAATGAACAGGTGATCAAATACCACCAAAAGAAATTTCTATTTGTGGAAAAAAAAGGACATACATTTTATTTGGGTACCGTGTCGCACGACTGCACATTTGTGAGTTAGAGCAGCGCAGGGCCGTATCGCGAAAAATGGCCTGGTCATGAAGGGGGGGGGGGGGAATCTTCCGAAACTGAAGTGGTTAAAGTAGCGCAGTGCCGAATTGAAAAAAATGGCTTCGTCAGCAAGGGGGTAAAACCTTTTCGGGGGCAAGTGGTTAAAGGGGAGGGCCACCCTAAAAAAAAAAAAAAAATTACATTAAAATGTTCCTAAAAATCTGAATAAAAAAACGACTTGTGCATGGGCAGTAGGAAACAGGCAGTGACGCCGCAAGGCTCCACTGCATGTTTCCCTTAGTATGAATGGCGGCGCTGGGACCCGAGAGCCGAGTGATGGGTCGGCCTCGGCGGCCGACATCGCGGGCACCCTGGACAGGTAAGTGTGCTTATTAAAAAAAGTCAGCAGCTAGAGTGTTTGTAGCTGTTGACTTTTAAAAAAAAAAAAAAAAATTCAGCTGGCCCACCGCTTTAAGTCAAGATGCTCAAATATAATAGATGTGAAATATAAAAACACTTTATAAACATGAAAAACCTACCAGCAAGAGAGCCATGAGCAGATGGAACCACTTTTGTTTTGGCATCTGATAGGCGAGAAATGCTGTTAGCTCTGGCTCTTGGAGAACTTCTCCCATCGGTTGTTGGAGTCATTTTAGATCCACTTTTAAATGCATATTCTGAAGCTCGTGAAGATCCAGAACCTCTTGTTATTGTTGCTTCTGAGTCACTGCGTGCAGATAAAGAACCAAGCCTTGTTCTACGAGGCTGTGCAAGCAAATCTATTCTTGAAAGTGGTTTCCTGCCAGCAGGTTGCTTTGATGTTGAACTTGTTGTTGATACTTCTGAGGCTACTGATGCTCTATCAGTATCTCCAATCTCCGTGTCTGAAGCTTCACCTAAGCGCGTCCTGCGCAAAAGTGAAGTCCTTGTTGGACGAGGTCTAGGAAGAGTAACTGGCTTGTTAGCCGCAGCAGTTTTTAATGTAGTAAACTTGTCATCTACAGAGGCAAACTGAGATTTAGAGTGTGACCTTCCGGAATATGTTTCTTGATCAGAAGATAAAATATCTGATACAGTAGAACAAGGTAAACTAGAAGTTTGATCATCATCCGTCAAGTCAAGGGATGGTTGTCTGTTTCTTGCACTAGTTCGAAGAACTTTTTGAATATCACTTCTGCTTCCAACCTCCCTAACATGAGTTTTACTTTTTCTTTCAGTTCTTTCACGGGTTATGGAAACTGATGAACTGAGGGGTTCTTTGGAAGGGGATGATGTTGAGGATTTGTCCTTGTGTAGACTGCTAAGGGTTTTTCGTTTCTGCTGACACTTTTTATCAGTGTCATTAGCAACATAACTAATAGTGCTTGCAGTATCAACATCTGATTCAGGGGATATAGAATTTTCTTGGGTGTAGCTAGGAGTTTTTGGATCATCATCAGTTTTGCTATCATCCCTAAGCTTTGCTTCAAGAAAAGCCATGACTGCTTCTGTATCCTTGAGCAACAGAGTAGTATCCATGCTGGAGTCAGTGTCTACAGAGTCACTTCTCCCTCTTACATTGTTCATAGATGTAAAGGGAAAGGTAGGGGATAGTACAGGCTGCTTATTAATGTGTGGAATAAGTTCTATAGGTACATTTGAGCTAGGCTTATCTATAGTAAAACTGCCTTGTCTCACAAGTGGCTTGAAGTTTTCTTTTCTATCAGTTTCAACACTTTTCACACTATTACTGTTTGAACCAACTTCACTTTTCTGACCAGCCTTCTTCTGAGAGGTTTCAGCAGCCTGTTGTAGCTTATGGGCATTCTGGGAGGATGAACCACTTGGTTGGATAACTGGTGGCTTGTTGAACAACTTTGGAGAAGTCAACAGATCTTTAGCCTGCTCAAGGTGGGCTTTGTATACCGCTTGCTTCCGTGCAGCGAGTAAGGCATCTTTCTTAGCATCAAACCCTAAGGAAGAATAATCTGCGAGGGTTCCAGTTTTGTCCATTGAACTTTCCATAGGTTTATCTTGCTTAGTTCTAGCTTTTCCATTGGAAACATACAGCTTGTCTTTCTTACCTAAACGGATATGCGATTCTTTCTCTTGTAACTCTGTATCTTGTTTTTCTCCAACATCTGACCTGTGTGTTTGCTTACTTGTAGAAATGTGGCAGCTGGTTTCCTCTTTTGGAAGCTTTGGTAAACTTCTCCTTTTACGATCACTTGCACAAGTCACTGAGGCAGCCGATCCATTACTCTTAAGTGACATTCCAGATTCACTCAGATCTGCATCTGAAACACATCAACAATAGTTTTTTTTTTGTTGTTGTTTAGGAAGAAATAATGTGCAAACCTTTAATTATATGTACATAAAAACATACAATGCTTTCATAATAAAAATGCTAAAAACAGAAAGCCAATTTATATAAAATCATATAATGTAATAGTGTTGCCGGTAATGGCATCTACAGTAACCAAAGAACATAAAACCAATTTAGTTTAATAAAAACAAAACTGTCCTATGCTTCATATACAGCGATCAGTCATAACTTTATGAGCACCCACATAATATTATTAAGAATGTCCCTCTTTTTCTGACAAAACACCCCTGAACCATCAAGGCATGGATGCCGCTAGACCTCTGAAGCTGGCCATAGATGGATCATTTTTTTTGATCAGCCAGCCAGCTGATCAAAACAAAATGAACAGATTGCCCCATCCACACATTCGAGGTGCATGAGCTAATCCTCCCCACTCCGCTATTTTATTCTGACAGAGGGGATTTCTGAAATAAAATGGAGAGGGTGAAAACCAGATTGTAGTACTGGATAGTATTGAGAGCCAAACACTGGTCCAGAGTGTGGGTAGGAGAGGATTAATCTCATGGTGAAACTTCTAGGATGGAAACCCTGAGTCACACACCAAGTGAAAAATGCCTTCCACATTCAATACAAGACCTTGTAGGACTAGCCTCCGAGCTCTCAGCGTCACAGGAATCACATGCACAGAAATGCCACTCTCTTTCAAAACCTGAGCTTTTATAGTCATGTTTAATCTGTAGTAGGGGAAACAGGAAGTGACGCCTTGCGGCTTCACAGCCTGTTTCCTGCTGCGTATGCGCGAGTCGCGCTGCACTTTCTGAATGGTCTTGCTGCCTTCTGTGATCTTACCAGGAAGTTGGAGCGGGTAACTGTCAAAACCAGGTACCCGCTCCTCCCTGCCCCCCAAAAAGTGCCAAACATAGCAGTGGGGAAGGGGAGGGTGCGAACAAGCGGAGCTTCCCCTTTTGGGTAGAGCTCTGGCATAACAGCAGTGGAATTTGACACCTGGGGGGAAAGCTCATTGGTCAACGACATGAGCAATTCAGAATTTGACTTAGTCTCCGTCGCTGATGGCTAAGTAGCCACTAATGCTGCAGGTAAATTGGAATTAGAATCTGCTAGGGAGGGTGCAGAAGCACAATCTGCGATTAGGTTCTGAAAATAAGCAGGTAATTTAAAGCGGTTGTAAAAAGAAAAGAAGGGTTAAAACCATGGAGATTATGTCAAAAAGTAGATGTTGAATGAGAGAGCCAGTCCATCAGGATTGGTTTGTAGTATTTTATTCATGTCAAAAAGAAAATTATTTATGACACGAGGGGTATAAAAACACAAGCCCATACAGAATATATAAAAAATGATATAATACAATACACACATTAGTAAAACCAACAAGTGGCATATGACACCTCGACTGATGTAACGGGGGGGGGGGGGGGTCAATATGATACGACAGAATCTGACGCGTTTCGACCTGTGATTTGTATGGGTCTTCTTCAGAGTATTTTTTGTCGGTATGTGTGTAGTAAGTCAGGTAATCTTCAGCATGGGGATTCATAAAACTCCCATCTGTCTTTCCGGGTGGCTTCTAGATGTAGCTCCTACCGGCAAGTCAAGGCAGAAACAGCACCCAGGCCGCGTGTGGCTTGCGAGGGGTCACACTGATTGCTGATACCAGTGGGGAAACCCAGGAGCAACCCAGGGTGCAGGGGGAGGGGGAGGTCGATGGCGGCTCACCTGCAGTAGGGCACCCCTTAGATGCTTGGGTTTAGTCCCAGAGGCTGCGTATATAGAGCTTACAAAGCTCCCATCCTGATCAGGATTGAGCCTCACTGGGATGGGGGCGGAGTGGCTGATACAGTTGTTTATCCAGAGTGATGCATCAGCCACTCCGCCCCCATCCCAGTGAGGGTTTCCCCACTGGTATCAGCAATCAGTGTGACCCCTCGCAAGCCACACGCGGCCTGGGTGCTGTTTCTGCCTTGACTTGCCGGTAGGAGCTACATCTAGAAGCCACCCGGAAAGACAGATGGGAGTTTTATGAATCCCCATGCAGAAGATTACCTGACTTACTACACACATACCGACAAAAAATACTCTGAAGAAGACCCATACAAATCACAGGTCGAAACGCGTCAGATTCTGTCGTATCATATTGACCCCCCCCCCCTGTTACATCAGTCGAGGTGTCATATGCCACTTGTTGGTTTTACTAATGTGTGTATTGTATTATATCATTTTTTATATATTCTGTATGGGCTTGTGTTTTTATACCCCTCGTGTCATAAATAATTTTCTTTTTGACATGAATAAAATACTACAAACCAATCCTGATGGACTGGCTCTCTCATTCAACATCTACTTTTTGACATAATCTCCATGCAAAAACATACTCTTGCTGCCTAAAAACCCCACCATTTCAAGGGGAACCCTTCTTTTCTTTTTTCAATCCCGGGGTGAGCGGCAACCCATTGCCTCCAAATGTGTGATTTTCCCTTTTTTTCTAAAGCGGTTGTATACCTCAAACATGAAATATGAAAAAGCATATCCATCTAGTGTGTACTTGTCTCAATCCAGAGCACTATGTGTCATTACTGTCTGCTGCCCAATTCCTCTGCTATCAGCATGAGTCACCTCTGATGAGTTTTCCTGACACCAATAGAAAAAAGGCGACAGGGTAGGGATCTCCAGCAGAGTGACAGCCTCACTTTTGTTCCTGTGAGTTGTTTTAAGGGGGGGGGTCCCTTCCCTCCAATCAGCTTTCAGAGCTATCCTCACTGATGTAACTTCAGCTCCCTGACCCCTGTTTTTTAGAGCTCAGAGATCCTATGTAAATTCTACCCTTTACCAGGATATAGAAGAAAGATAGTTGTAGCTAAACAGGTACAACTTATGTAGGAGGAATTGTTTCAGCTCTGTATACCATCTGAGGCCAGTCACTTCACTGGGTATATGTAAGGATTTACAACAACTATAAGGCTATAAAATCCTGGGTGACCATTTTAAAACATCTCAAAAGGCAGGGAGCCAAGCCACATTCGATGATGCCAAGGAGGGCAGCACGATCCTAGGCTACAGAGATTGCCACTGGTAGGGGGAGTGCTACAAGCAGTCTAACCTGTTAGTGGAGAATGTGCTGGGGGCAACTGGTACAGCAGTACTGTTCCCCTGTGTCTGGAATCAAGCATATTTCAGCGGTCAGCAAGGTGCAGGCTCAAGGTCTGAAAAAAGACAGTGAGTACAGTAGCAGGTGAGCTTCCCCATCAAAGGGTTGGGAGGCTAAAGTTGACCAAAGTCACTGTAGGCATCAGCAGGAATGGATTGAGGTTCCATTTGGCTACATGCAGCAGGAGATGATTACTCAATGTAGTTTGACTGGAAATAGAGTGTGTAGACAGTGAGATACTCCATCCAGTGGAATGACATCAGTGTTCTATCCCACAGCTTTGACTCCCCCCCTTGGCAAAACCTTTGTAAAACTTGCAATAAAGATGCTCAACAACCAATAAAATTAGGAAGTCCCCCATTCCTGGCTCCAAAGGCCTACCCACTAAGTGGGTTTTTTTTAGAGACAGGGCAAAAAGGTAATGCCAGCAGCTTTGGATCAGAAATGGGCTCAGCAGCTAATGCGTGAGTGTGGAAAGCCCCACATGGAACCCAGTGCCTGAGAGTAACTTCCAGGTTCACCCTACAATTGTCCAGTCCAGCAAACTCCAAAATCCAGGATGAGGATAACAATGCTGCAGATAGAACCACCAACAGCAATTTATGTATTTAAAGCTATAAAAATTCAAAAGTTAGCTGAAGAAAACACGTCCATCCTCAAGGGACACTAGCAAAAACTGAGAGCATGCTGGTATTAGGTGGTGTTACACCCTAGGCTGGCCCATAGTTTTTTCTTTTGCCAGTGTCAAAGCCTTTTCTAAGGACTGGTTCTGTCTCTCAATGGACAAGAAAGAAATTGAGTCCCTTTTTTATGGGTTGTTTCTACTGATGAACTATTACTATAACAGTGTCTCTGATTACGAGCATTTTTCATAGGCCTGTTGAACATGTTTTTAAAATGTTCACATTGGAAATTTGATTTGAAACCTCTCAAGAGTAGGCAACAACTGTAATAGTAGCAAAACAACATTAATAGTAGCAGTAGTATTCAAAAATGACAAAGTACCATTTTCAGCAGGAGGTGAAATATTGGATTCGCTCTGTCCATTATCTTGATCTTGTCCCACATGATTAGAAGCCAGACTGGCCCATTGGGATGCCCAACGTTTTTTACTTGATGAAGTCACATCCTGAAGCAAAAAATAAATAAAAAATCTGAAAGTTAAAGGGCAACTCTAGCAATCAAGTAAAATTAACAAGTAAAGAGGGAATGCTAAATATAAAAAACAATGCTACTAAAGTCAGATTGCCCAAGTCATCACCGAGATTTATATAAATCCCTTAGGCTCCATTCACACTTGTGCAACTTGTCATGCAACGTTGGGCATCAAACTTGCATGACAAGTCGTTCCCCATGTTTTCCAATAAAAAAACATTCATATATGTGTGACTTAAAGTTGCAGCAATTTCAAAGTAGTTCATACACTACTTTGGTCTGACTTTCACGCAACTCGAGGGCCATAAACTTCAATGTCAACCCTCGACAGTTGAATGAAAGTTGTACCTGAATGTTATACAATGCAACAGTTGTGCAACAGTTGTCCATTATCACTGGTCAAAGTAAAAGTCATATCCAAGTTGCACCCATCCAAAGTTGTGTCAAAGTTCCATCAAAGTTGTACTCAAAAGTCTGTGCAACTTTTGAGTCTTACAACTGTGGATGGAGACTTAGAAGAGCATCTGGAAATGCTTGTTGCATTTTGTTACACGATTTTGTACTATTTAGAACCCTTTCACACTGCTGCGACTTGCCGCAATTTTACCCCGATCTCAGGGAATGCCTGTGTAAACTGGAGGTCTCTGGACCTCAACTCACATCAAAGTCGGACCAAAGTAGTACAAACTTGAAGTCGAACAGATATGAATGGTACTCATTGGAAATCATGGGGTATGACTTTTCATGCGACTTTGCAGTGTGAAAGGGGCCTTAACATTTCTCTCAATGTATTTGTGTATATCAGGATAAATCAAAAGTGTGATATTACTCCTGCGCAGCCCAAGGGTGTAAAAATGTGTAAACCAAAAAGATATATGTGCTGCTGCCAGATACTGTATGGTGCTCCACCCACAACACCAAAATGTGATATCAAAATAACAATAAATGACACAGAGTTGCAAATCAATATCTCCTTCACAAATGTCCAAATCCCTCTGACGAAGCCATGTCAGTGGCGTAACATGTAAGGGGCAGAGCCGGTGACGTGGAGTGTGCACACAAATTTCTAATGCTCATACCACCAGGGGTGTATCTAGGCAATATACGAGCCGTTGTAGTGCACCATAAATTTAGTTTTTCCTAATGAAAAGCAATATGATCTTTTAAATATTTTTTCCAGGTGCTATTCTCTGGATATTTGCCCATGTATATGTAACCGTGTGGAGTGAACACTGGTCTTCCAGCAAGTTGGTACATCAAAGTTATTTACCCTTAAAGGGACAGGGGCATATTGACCAAAGTGATAGTAGGTCATATGTTGGAGGTGAGCTGCTATATGGCGGTGAAGGGTATATCATGTGGAGATTGATTTCAACACAATGCAGTAATACAAGAATAGGGGTTGCTTGAGCCAAATAACATGCCGGCTTGATTTTGGCATTTTGAAGAGATTCCTGCTCAAATCACATGCGGTTTCCCACAAGTCACTATGCCCCACTAGTCACTATGACAAGGAGCGGTGTGGGAAACCGCATGTGATTCGGACAGGAATTGCACTGTATCCCTGGTCAAATTGCATGCATTGCTACAGTGCGATTTGAGCCCATTCATTTTGTATGAGCTTACATCACACTGCAAAATATTGGTTTTAGGTATAGGAGCATTTGCATGAGTACAAGTATTCATGCAAATGCTTAGTATCAGTGTAACCCTAATACACGCTATTATTTTTTTTCCCCAGAAGGCTGAACAGGTCCCTGCACCCACTCAAACAAGGTGGATGGAGGAATCCCCCCCTCTGTGCTATTGTATTCTGAGAGCAGGACTCCTCCACTGTCAGAACACAGTGATCAGTGCAGATCGAAAGAGGTTTTCGAGCAGGACCAAGATCAGCTTCAGCTAGTTCTAGAGCCCCATTTACAATCTTTAAAAATCACCTTTGGGCAGCCAGGTTACTCATTATTGGTGGCGAACCAAGCCGTCATCAAAGCAATCTAATTGGATGTGTGCTTTGTGATCATTGTGATGACCAATCACAAATGTATATAGTAATACTGGTGCACTCCGCAACCATCACACATGTTTATGTGTGCGGCAAATGCTTCTACTAGCTCTGCCCCCTGCTCTGCGTGCGGTGGGGGGCGCATTTTGGCATCCTCGCCCTCGGCACTGAAATACATTGCCCCTACACCAGTGTTGGATTATTCTCCTTTTAAGTGATTCTACATATTCTGACATAGCTTGAAAATCAGGAATAGCTTGAAAATTAGGAATACCGCCAACAAAGGGCAAAGAGCCAAACAACTTAATTCCAACTGGGATCTAATGAGCAAATTCCACTGTCAGTGAGGTATTGACAGGTGAGCACACCTTCCAGCCTTTAAACTAAAGTCCTAAAAATAAAATGTCACATTTGCTTCAGCATACCATTAACATCTCTCACCCTGTATCTTAGAATTTCATAATTTCTCCATTTATTCTCCATAATAACCATAAAATAGATGCCAAGAACCCCATTCACACTCATTTCTTACCTGTGTCAACATTTCCTTCTGGTTTCCTAAAGTCTCCTATTGTAGTCACACATTCAACACCGTGCTCAGGAACTACTCCCTCACAGCTCCACATCTACTACTGAATGTCTTGTCCACCTCTCTACTTTAGAAACCTCTGCTACAGCCTGGAGCCCAGGAAGAAACAGAACAAACAGCCCTTGTACAGTGAGGGGAATAAAGTATTTGATCCCCTGCTGATTTTGTACATTTGTCCACTGAAATGATCAGTCTATAATTTTAATGGTAGGTTTATTTTAACCACTTGCCGACTGCCGCATGTACATTTACTTCGGCAGAATGGCACGGCTGGACAAATAGGCGTACAGGTACATCCCTTTGAATTTGCCGCCGTGTGGTTACATGCGTGCTGCCTGCGGCGCCCCCAGGACCCTTCCGCAAGCACCGTGAGTAGGATCGCGGGTCCCGCGCACTCTATATCCATGGGAATACCCGCGATCGTCTCAAGGAGCTGAAGAACAGAGAGATGCTTATGTAAACAAGCATTTCCCCGTTCTGCCTAGTGGCACTGTCACACGTAGCCACGCCCCCTAACAGTTAGAATCACTCCCTAGGACACACTTAACCCCTTCCTAGCCAGCTAGTGGTTAACCCCTTCATTGCCAGTGTCATTTTTACAGTAATCAAGTGCAATTTTATAGCACTGATTGCTGTAAAAATGACAATGGTCCCAAAAATATGTCAAAATTGTCCGATGTGTCCGTCATAATGTCGCAGCCATGATAAAAAATGCAGATCACAGCCATTGCTAGTAAAACAATAAATAAATAAATTATTAATAAAAATTCCATAAAACTAACCCCTATTTTGTAGACGCTATAACTTTTGCGCAAACCAATCAATAAACGCTTCTTGCGATTTTTTTTGCCAAAAATATTTAGAAAAATACGTATCGGCCTAAACTGAGGAAAAAAATTTTTTTTTTTTATATATTTTTGGGGGATATTTATTATAGCAAAAATTGTCGCTCTATTTTTGTTTATAGCGCAAAAAAAACGCAGAGGTGATCAAATACCAACAAAAAGAAAGCTCTATTTGTGAGAAAAAGAGGTTGTCAATTTTGTTTGGGAGCCACGTCGCACGACCGCGCAATTGTGAGTTAAAGCGATGCAGTGCCAAATCGCAAAATGTGCTCTGGCCTTTGGCCAGCCAAATTGTCCGGTGCTTAAGTGGTTAACAGTGAGAGACAGAATAACAACAAAAATATCCAGAAAAAAATTATAAATTGATTTGCACTTTAGGCCGGTTTCACACTGGGGCGGTAAAGCAGCTCTATATTTAGCGCTGCTTTACCGTCGTTTTAGCCGTGGTATTCAGCGGCTAGCGGGTGGTTTTAACCCCCGCTAGCGGCCGAAAAAGGGTTAAAACCCTCGGCAGCGGCGCTTTGCTGGAGGTATTACCGCGGTGTCACATTGATTGCAATGGGTAGGAGCGGTATAGGAGCGGTGAATACACCGCTCCTTCACCGCTCCAAAAATACTTATTTTTTACCGTCCTGCTAGCGCACCGCTCCAGTGTGAAAGCCCTCCGGCTTTCACACTTGAGTTAAAGGACCCGCTTTTTTCAGGCGCATTACAGGTGCTATTTTTAGCGCTGTAGCGTCTGAAAAACTCTTAGGTGTTAAAGGGGCCTTAATGAGTGAAATAAGTATTTGATCCCCTATCAGTTTGTTATCTGTATAAAAGTCCACAGAAGCAATCAGATTCCAATCTCTCCACAATGGCCAAGACCAAAGAGCTGTCCAAGGATGTCAGGGACAAGATTGTAGATTTACACAAGAGTGGAATGGGCTACAAGACCATCGCCAGCCAAGCTTGGTGAGAGGGTCACAACAGTTGGTGCGATTATTCGCAAATAGAAAAAAACACAAAATAACTGTCAATCTCCCTCAGTCTGGGGCTCCATGCAAGATCTCACCTCCTGGAGTTTCAATGACCATGAGAATGGTGAGGAATCAGCCCAGAACTACACGGGAGCATCTGGTCAATGATCTCAAGGCAGCTGAGACTATAGTCACCAAGAAAACCAATTGGTAACACACTATGCTGTGAAGGACTGAAATCCTGCAGCACCAGTGTCCCCCTGCTTAGGAAAGCACATGTACAGGCACCTCTGAGGTTTGCTAATGAACATCTGAATGATTTAGAGGAGAACTGGGTGAAAGTGTTGTGGTCAGATGAGACCAAAATCTAGCACTTTGGCATCAACTCAACTCACCATGTTTGGAGGAGGAATGTTGCCTGTGACCAAGAACACCATCCCCACAGTCAAACAGAGGTGGAAACATTTTGCTTTGGGGTGTTTTTCTGCTAAAAGGAAAAGACAACTTCACTGCATCAAAAGGGATGATGGATGGGGCCAAGTACTGTCAAATCTTGGGTGAGAACCTCCTTCCCTCAGCCAGGGCATTGAAAATGGGTCGTGGATGGGTATTCCAGCATGACAATGACCCAAAAACACACAGCCAAGGCAACAAAGGAGCGGCTCAAGAAGAAGCACATCAAGGTCCAGGAGTGGCCTAGCCAGTCTCCAGACCTTAATCCCATAGAAAATATGTAGAGGGAGATGAAGGTTTGCGTTACCAAACGTCAGCCTCAAAACCATAATGACTTGGAGAGGATCTGCAAAGAGGAGTGGGACATAATCCCTCCTGAGATGTGTGTGGACCTGGTGGCCAACTACAAGGAACGTCTGGGTTTTGTCACCAAGTATTAAGTCATGTTTTGTGAAGGGGTCAAATACTTATTTCACTCATTAAAATGCAAATCAATTTATAACTTTTTGAAATGTGTTTTTCTAGATATTTTTGTTGTTATTCTGTCTCTCACTGTTAAAATAAACCTGCCAATAAAATTATAGACTGATCATTTTTTTGTCAGTGGGCAAACGTACAAAATCAGCAGGGGATCAAATACTTCTTTCCCTCAGTGTATTAAAGCTGATCTTCACTGCATCTGAGTCCCACAAACCAAAAACTTGTAGCGCCGACACTTTTCTAAAGTGTGCGCTATAATGTAAATTTAGTTTTTCCCAGAACTATAACGGAGTTCTGGGAGTTAATTGTATAGGTTTTTACTTTGGCAACAGTTTGGCTGGGCTGTACTGGAGTTCTGCCTGGTCTTAGGTGCAGTGAGGCACCTGTGACAGGCTGAGAACCAAGCCTGGTTGGACTTGTTAGGTAGCAATCATTCTCTGAGCCAATCAGTGGGCGCGTCTGGCCCGGCTGTGTAGTCTGGGAAAGGGTATTTAAGATGCTGAAGTCACATGTTCAGGGTTCGGCTTGCACTTTGATTCCTGGTTCCGGTCCGGACCAACCCCGTGAGGGGTCCTGGACCCAGGACTGTCTGCTGTCCCTGTGAGCATGGTCATCCTGACCAGCCCCAGAGGCCCTCATGGTCTGGGGTGGGCATCCGTCCGTTCCCGAGCCTCGGAACTGGCTAGTTCAAGGCCCAGTAACTGAAGGCGGATTCGGAGGTGTCCCGGTGTGCTCTCGGCATGGGAGAGACACAGCAACTCGTACAAGCGACCAGGGAAAGAATCTTCAGAGGAGGGCCAAGAGGCTGGCTGCTCGGTAAGAGCCTGGGAGCTGAAGTTGTATGGACATTAGCGAATCCGCAATTCTTACGGTATAGCCAAGCGGCTGAAAGGTCCAGGTACTGTGGGAAAAGTTCCTAATTTATCTTCAGTTACAACCTAGTCTGTGGCAGAGACTTTGTAAATTTCCAAGTCACTTGTTGGTTGCTAAATCCACAAGTTAGAGGTTTATCCAGCAGTGAAGCGCCCAGTTGCGAGTGGCTACTCTCTGGGCTATCTATAGAGACATTCAATTGATGTCAGCAGTTCTGAAGTGCCTGAGTTTTATCACCCGTGCCCTCTATTCCCAATCGAGAGACTGTGTTATAGTTGGATGTTACTTTGCGTGTCAGCTTCTGAAATTACTGGGTACTAACCCTGGGAACCCCTAGACAACGAACGACGAGCTACAAGGAGGAGGTAAATGGTAAGCCCAGAAAATTCATAGCCGCCCCCAGGGGTTATGGCGTTACAAACTTTTTTTAATTTATTTTTAATTTTCAAAGCAAACTCCCCCATCCACCCATGTCTGCATTATTTATTTTTGTTTAGAAATAACTTTGAACAACACCCCCTAGCATTTATGGCCTTGGCCATCTTCAGTAAGGGCAGATAATTCATAAATCATAAATAAAGAATCTATTTTGTAATTTATTAACTCACCAGTCCGGTTTCCAGCACTTTTTTTCTCTTCAAAAATCACTTTATAAAAAAGCTGGTTCCGTTCTCCATCTTGCCTGTGGGCGAGTGAAACCTCCAGGCGTTCTCTTCCTGGATTTCACGGACGCCCATTCATAGTAATCTCGGGCATGCGCCGTCAGCAGCTCCTGTTGCCATCACAACGGCGGCGTCGTCGAAAGTCCCACCCCGTTGTGATAGCAGAGACCGAATGTGACTGTCGTGATGACGTCACGTTCGGTTTCAAGTCTTGCGCGATCTCGGGCCAGGCAGCCGCACTGACTCCTGGGAGCTATGACACAAGCTCCCAGGAGACAGTGCTGGCTAGGGGATATTACAAAATAGCCGTAATATCCCCGCCCATATCCGAGGGAAGGAGAACCAGGAAGCCATGGATGGAAAGAAGAAAACAACTAAAAGGTAAGTAAAAAAAAACGACTGTTTCGGATCGAGGAAGGTGAGTATTATTTTTTATATATAGGTATTTTTTCAGAGCTCGCTAGACTGGAATGTTCTCCTAAGGTTTTTACATGAATATTGTACTATCATCCCAAATTAGTGTACAGTAGAAAAAATTATTGGAGATATGGGACTGTCTATGGTACAAAACGCAAAAGAATAATTTCATAAAGATATGATAAAATTGCTTGTTTTATTAACATAAAAAAAAATAAAGAAAAGAAAATACAATATTAGACTCCATGTACACCAATATATGAATCACAAGGTTCAAAGGTACTACATACAATTCCTAATAGAACACCTATATGATCATACATTCAAAGTACACAGGTCATGATACTTGTCCAATCGCTCGACATGTTTCGCCTAGATAGGCTTCATCAGGAGACAAGGATAAAGTATATTTGCAGATGGACGAGGATTTTGGAAATATTTTCGTATTCTATGGTATGTATACAAAATAATGTATTGGTTAATATATATAGAACAATTGTTAATCATTCAAACGTTATATATGCTGTAAAGAATGTGCGACAACAGGAATGTCTAGTGAAGTCAATTTACACATGCATGATTCCCTACCTCCAATGTTATAGGGGTCATAAGCATGGCCAGGCTTCCAAGGATTGGTGCCGATGGACTCACTGGAACACCCCCCAGAAAGGGATTTGCACAGGGCTATACCCAGCTGACGCCACCAGAACTAGTGGCTGGGGAGTTGTAGGGGGAGAAAGAAATCCTATTCTTTTTCCTACAGTGTATTTATAGGGCCTGTGGAGTACAGAAGTACTTGTTAACCACAATTATGTAAAAATAAAGTATAATTATTCGTAAAGTAGAAAAGTAATATGACCGTGCCCAATGTCAGTTGTCAGGCTTTACCTACCTCTACGGAAGCTTGTAAAGATTTATACTTGTGAGAGGCTCGGGTCAAACAACCCCCCCAAAAGAAGACAGATAATGGGGGGGAAAGAGAACGGGAACTGTTAGGTCTTTGTTTTAGGTACTTGTCCACTAGACCAAGGCAATTTCTGAAAGATAACAAAACAAGAAAGAGAGACCCCAATAAAAGTGCATAGGAACCATATCCAATACATTTTATGGATCCCCAAAAAGAGAGGGATTACAGTCCCCTACCTTATAATGGAATGTATATGGCATCAGGACGTATCATATTTAATGGCTGGTCAGCCCATATACTGCCACTCAACAGGGGCTAGGTATATCATCCAATGCCTATATAGAGGGTATTTGAGATAAGTACAATGGTTCCATATATTCAGAGTTATAGTGGGCAAGATGTCCACCATTTTAAAAAGTTAGAATTAAATCAGTCTACCTGTTTATGTTGTTCCCAGAGCGTCCCGAGCCTCACGTCTACCTCAGTCTGACACAGCGTCAAACTGGGTTTAAGTAGTCTCCCCCCGTGGCGCCAAAAGCGCACGGCGTGTGACGTCACGCCGTGCTGACGTCACGCGGACGCAGTACAGAGGTCGGCCGGCGCTCAATCCAGGCCATGTGATCAAAGTTGTGATATAAGCCTACATGGCGGCTAATTGGTGTCCAATTAGCCGCCATGTAGGCTTATATCACAACTTTGATCTCAAATATATTGGATTCTATAGTCTTGAGCACCTCCCCCAACAGGAACGGGGGGGTGATCTAGACAAGAAACTCCTACAGATCGAAACGAGATGGATCTATTTGTTGAAGGCTACCCGGTACCCGGGCCTCAACGAAGGAATCAGTTTTAAACCTTTTTAAATGGTGGACATCTTGCCCACTATAACTCTGAATATATGGAACCATTGTACTTATCTCAAATACCCTCTATATAGGCATTGGATGATATACCTAGCCCCTGTTGAGTGGCAGTATATGGGCTGACCAGCCATTAAATATGATACGTCCTGATGCCATATACATTCCATTATAAGGTAGGGGACTGTAATCCCTCTCTTTTTGGGGATCCATAAAATGTATTGGATATGGTTCCTATGCACTTTTATTGGGGTCTCTCTTTCTTGTTTTGTTATCTTTCAGAAATTGCCTTGGTCTAGTGGACAAGTACCTAAAACAAAGACCTAACAGTTCCCGTTCTCTTTCCCCCCCATTATCTGTCTTCTTTTGGGGGGGTTGTTTGACCCGAGCCTCTCACAAGTATAAATCTTTACAAGCTTCCGTAGAGGTAGGTAAAGCCTGACAACTGACATTGGGCACGGTCATATTACTTTTCTACTTTACGAATAATTATACTTTATTTTTACATAATTGTGGTTAACAAGTACTTCTGTACTCCACAGGCCCTATAAATACACTGTAGGAAAAAGAATAGGATTTCTTTCTCCCCCTACAACTCCCCAGCCACTAGTTCTGGTGGCGTCAGCTGGGTATAGCCCTGTGCAAATCCCTTTCTGGGGGGTGTTCCAGTGAGTCCATCGGCACCAATCCTTGGAAGCCTGGCCATGCTTATGACCCCTATAACATTGGAGGTAGGGAATCATGCATGTGTAAATTGACTTCACTAGACATTCCTGTTGTCGCACATTCTTTACAGCATATATAACGTTTGAATGATTAACAATTGTTCTATATATATTAACCAATACATTATTTTGTATACATACCATAGAATACGAAAATATTTCCAAAATCCTCGTCCATCTGCAAATATACTTTATCCTTGTCTCCTGATGAAGCCTATCTAGGCGAAACATGTCGAGCGATTGGACAAGTATCATGACCTGTGTACTTTGAATGTATGATCATATAGGTGTTCTATTAGGAATTGTATGTAGTACCTTTGAACCTTGTGATTCATATATTGGTGTACATGGAGTCTAATATTGTATTTTCTTTTCTTTATTTTTTTTATGTTAATAAAACAAGCAATTTTATCATATCTTTATGAAATTATTCTTTTGCGTTTTGTACCATAGACAGTCCCATATCTCCAATAATTTTTTCTTTTATATATAGGTCTTAAAAAACGGGTGGCGCTCCGCTTTAATTCCTGCAATACATCTGCCCTTAGCTCAAGCATGCATGCAGGAGAGTGTGCTTAGCTTAGAAAACCCCTCCTCCCTTCCTGAAGACTCCTGGGATCTATGACATCATTTGCCTAGGCAAGAAACCAGGAAGCAACTGAAGAAATGTTAAAGAAAAAAAAAAAGTTTAAGATATGATATACTTTTCCTATTTACTAATGATAGTAGCATGAGGATTAAAATATTTAATATTGATTGGGAGAGTGATGTTCCACTTTAAATGTGGTGCGAGATTTCCTGGTAAATGCTTTTAGGCAAGAAGCTGACATAGGAAGCAGCTCAAATAAACTAGAAGGATAAAGAAAAGAGCAAAAGCTGCTGATAGGAAAGTGGAGGAAAGGCAAATTTTACAAGAAAAAAAAATTTGCAAAAATAAATGCTGTTTTATTAATTTCATACTGCTTGTTCTAAATATTTAATGTGGAGAGTATGACATCAAATCTCCTTTCACTGCCAGAGATGGTGCCGATTGATCCAGTAACACTAGACTAAGGTCTAGAAAGCACCGCAATGCAGAGCCCAGTGCTTGAAGATCACATTCAAAACTAGCTTTGCACATCCCATCCAACGTATAAGTCTATGTGATATGGTCCATGTACGGCCTCCAAAGCCAATGCAGAGGAGCTGCAGATAAGGATAGCTGCCTGATAGCGACCAGCTCAAGCAGCAGTGTAGCCAGGAATTTTGAATTACGTCACAGTGAAAAAAAAAAAAAAAAATATATATATATATATATATATATATATATATATATATATATATATATATATATATAAAAAATATATATATATATATATATCAGCAGTGTAGCAAGAATCTTGACTGTCACCAAAAAAAAAAAAAAACACGAAGAAGGCTAGCAAAATTAGTTTGACTTTTGTTTTCAGTAGCATAACCTCCTAGGAGAGTCGCCAGAGTCTCTATGATCGTTCGGAGGCCGGGCACGATGTTATGATGTCACGCCCGGCCTCTGCATTCAAATAACGGCGCCGCCTCGGATGGGAAGCAGAGATCGTTTTTTTTTTTTTTTTTTTTAGGCTTCCCAGCCTAGGAGGTGAGATGTGGGGTCTTATTGACCCCACATCTCACTGTAAATAGGTCCGATCGTGTCATATTCCTATTACAAGGGATGTTTACATTCCTTGTAATAGGAATAAAAGTAATCCAATTATTTAATTTTTTTTTTAAGTGTCAAACTAAAAAAATAAAAGTAAAATTAACAATAAAAAAATAAATAAAAAAATTTAAAGCGCCCCTGTCCCCGTGAGCTCGTACGCAGAAGTGAACGCATACGCAAGCCCTGCCCACATATGAAAACAGTGTTCAAACCACACATGTGAGGTATTGACGTGAACGTTAGAGCGAGAGCAATAATGCTAGCCCTAGACCTCCTCTGCAACTCAAAACATGTAACCAGTAAAAAAAATTTAAAGAGTTGCCTATGGGGATTTTTAAATACCAAAGTTTGGCGCCATTCCATGAGCGCGTGGAATTTTGAAGCGGGACATGTTGGGTATCTATTTACTCTGTGTATCTTCATCTTTCACATTATGCAAAAAAAATTAGGCTAACTTTACTGTTTTTTTTTTTTTTTTTAAAAGCATGAAACGTGTTCGAAAAATTGCAACAACCGCCATTGTATTCTCTAGGGTCTTTGTTAAAAAAAAACATATATAATGTTTGGGGGTTCTATGTAATTTTCTAGCAAAAAAATTATGAATTTTGCATTTCAGAGAGAAATTTCAGAATTGGCCCGGGTGTGAAGTGGTTAAAGTAGCTATGCAAAGTAAAGGAAAACCGGAAAACTTGGCCCGTTGGGGGTACTTGAGGACTGAGGTTAAGAACCACTAGGACACTAGAAATAAACTGAGGTGTCTTGTTCACTTTGATAGTGTGCTAACCTCCTCTAGATGGCAGTATAACCCAACTGTTTTTGAATTCCTATATCCCTCAATGAACGATGGAGAAGTTCTTCTTGCAAGAAGTTGCCAGTTGTCAGGACAAGTCTGATTACTGGACTACAAACACAGCTAGAGAACTGACCACGAGTTGTTCTCCTGCTTAGTGTGGTCAGTTTTTAATAGGAAAGCAGATGGACTGTCAGGAACACCAATTTTACACAAAGGAAACAATACAAAGAGAACAGGATACATTTCATACAAGTATATGGTACAGCAGACACATATCAAGAATATGAAATGTTGGATTGACATACTCTTTAATGCATCCTCTGCATCAAGGTAAAAAAAAAAAACTTATGTACAGCCCCCAAGCGCTCCTTTTATACTTACCTGAGCCCGATCTTGATCCAGCACTGTGCCAGAGAGCAGCGAAACTGCTCTTTCTCCCTCCTCACTGGACTCAGTGATGGCACTGCGTGTCATTGGCTCCTGCCAATCACAGCCAATGAGGAGGGACCGGGGGCGGGGTCGAGTCACATGGTGTATGTCAATAGACACACACACACAGCACGGTGTTCTATCACCAAGTGTCCGGCTGTCACTAGGTGTCCGAAGTGTACTGTGCATGCGCAGCGCATGCGCAGTATGGAGCATGAAGATTTTCGGAAATTATCGGAAGATGAACGGCGCCTGCGCCGTGAGTCGAGGTGAAGCCTCCACCATCCAAGCGGACATAGGATTAGTCAAACTTAGAGGGCCCCTCGCGGGCTCGCTTCGGGCACGGCCTCGCTGCGCTCGGCTCTTTTATATTCTAACTCTATGTCCACTTGGATGGTGGGGTTTAAAAGTGGACTCACGGCGCAGGCGCCGTTCATCCTCGGCAATTTTCGGAATCTGGGTGTCCTGTGTACTGCGCATGCGCAGTACACCTCGGACATTTCGTGATGGGGGACGGATAATGATACAACACCGGCTCGGGATCGAAGCGGCTTCCTATGGTGGCACACAGAGAAGGAGGAGGAGCAATGAGAAGCACTTGGCGGGTAGATGGAAATTTTTATAAGACAATTTTAAAAAGTAGGGTTGCACTGATACCACTGATACAATACCAATACTTTTTTCAAGTACTCGCCGATAACGATACTTTTTTTTAATGTCATGTGACAGTGGCACTATCATTAAAATGGGTTCTGTGACCGCCAAAGTCTGAAGCTCGCTGATTCTTCGGGCTGACGTGATAGCCACTAAAAAAAAATGTTTTTAACCACCTCAATACAGGGCACTTACACCCCCCTTCCTGCCTAGGCCATTTTTCAGCTTTCAGCGCTGTCACACTTAGAATGACAATTGGGCGTTCTTGCTATACTGCAACTATGTGACATTTTTATAATTTTCTTCACACAAACAGAGCTTTCTTTTGGTGGTATTTAATCGCTGCTGTTTTTTTTTATTTTCTACAAAAAAAAGGACCAGGAATTGTGGAAACACAATAACTGAGGTCATGGTGGAAGTGGAGGGATTTTAAAGGCTGCAAGTTTTTCCTGGAAAATGGGCAGAGCTGCGCTCTCTCCAAGGCTGTCCTGAAAGGCGATTTGGGAAAGGAAGGAGCCGGTAAATTACAAATTTACCGGTTCCTTTCTCCGCTCTGCATACTGATAGATCTAGGAGAGGGGGGGCCAGAGGAGTACAGAGGGGGGACCGGAGAACACGGAGGGGGACCAGGGCACGGAGGGGGATCAGAGGAGGGCACGGAGGGGGGGGGGACCAGAGGAGGGCACGGAGGGGGGGGGGGATCAGAGGAGGGCACGGAGGGGGGGATCAGAGGAGGGCACGGAGGGGGGGGATCAGAGGAGGGCACGGAGGGGGGGGATCAGAGGAGGGCACGGAGGGGGGGGATCAGAGGAGGGCACGGAGGGGGGGGATCAGAGGAGGGCACGGAGGGGGGGGATCAGAGGAGGGCACGGAGGGGGGATCAGAGGAGGGCACGGAGGGGGGGATCAGAGGAGGGCACGGAGGGGGGGATCAGAGGAGGGCACGGAGGGGGGGGGATCAGAGGAGGGCACGGAGGGGGGGGGATCAGAGGAGGGCACGGAGGGGGGGGATCAGAGGAGGGCACGGAGGGGGGATCAGAGGAGGGCACAGAGGGGGGGGATCAGAGGAGGGCACGGAGGGGGGGGATCAGAGGAGGGCACGGAGGGGGGATCAGAGGAGGGATCAGAGGAGGGCACGGAGGGGGACTGGAGGAGCACATGGAGGACACAGGACAGTCATGGACAATCGGTGCATCGGTGGGGGAGTTAAAGTTAAAAACACTGATCTCCCTGTGTGGCTTTCAATAAAGCAGCTGAAAGCCAGAGGAGAGGGTGAGGAGGAGAAGAGGCTGCCAGATGCTTTTTTGAAAGCCACACAGGGAGATTGGTGCTTGTAACTTCCCCCACCGGGTACTGACTGACCAAGTTTCAGGTCAAACATCGGAGAATTTGCACCGATACTAGTATCGGTGCAACCCTAGTACAAAAGGTACAGTTGTCCTTTAAAGCCAAGGTTTAGTCAAAAATAAAATGTAAAAACCACCTCACAAGGGACATTACTTACTACTAATCAAATGTGTCCCTTTGTGTGCTGGTTCCTGCATAAGTGGAAATCTTCCTCTTCCGATTCCCCAAACACACAGACATAAACACCCCCCCTGCTACAGCAATCTTCCAATGGGGATTAATAGAGCAGAGGGCTCTGTCGTATGCATCCATCAAGAGTGCCAACTATGCCCACCTCCTCCATTCATCGAAGCTGTACTAGAACTTCCATAAATGAAATGTAATCTAAGAATGGTGAGGCAGACCTTTCATTCATCTGCTGTCCTTCATTTAAAGATAGTTTAGTACAGCTTCTATGAATGGAAGGGGGAGGCAGAAAGGGCAGGCATTGTCAGCACCCTTGATAAATGCCGGATGTATTAACCCCCTGCTGCACTGAAAGACTGCGGTGGCGGGCGTGGGGGTCAAAAGAGGACATTTCAACTAAAGCAGGATCAAGCAGCACAAGGGACACATCGCACTGATAGTAAGTAATTTCTTTTGTGATTCAGATTTTTTTTGTTTTTTTATTTTGACAAAACTCAGGCTTTAACACATAATGGTTCAGCCAATTTTGAAAGATTAATTTTGGTTGTATTTAGCATTTATAGCATACAGAAGAGTATTTTGCAAGCACGCTATTTTATATTGTAACACAAGCATTTCCTGAAAAAAATATTAATTGAAATCAGAAACGACCAGTGTCAATTAATCCAAAAGCTGTTATTTGGGTTACCGTCACACATGGTCCTTCTGCATCATCCTTGCTATTTGCCTTTTCAGCAAGATGACTGCTCCTGCGATCTGTCTCCAAGGAAGGCAATTCCACACTGTCAGATATAATCCGCTTATTAACTTGTCGATGTCCAAGGCTTCCAGAGCTCCTCAATAAAACATTTTGTGAAACTAATAAATCGCAAGGCTCTTCAGATTTCTGTTTAAGCAGCAGTTTTGCATGTTGTGTGCTATGAATTACTCTATGAGATGAGGCAACGGACTGTAAACCCAAACACAGCCCTTTAGGATCAACGGAAGCGGCTTTGACTTTATCTATCCTTGACTGTGGGATTGGATACGGAGCTTCTGGGCCGGCAGTGCTGGTGTTCAGAGAGAAAGAATAGGAACGTCTTTTTCGTGGTTGGTCTTCGTCAAAAAACTCTATCAAAAAAGCAGTCTGACTTGCAGTTTCCTGCTGCTTCCCTCCGGTCTGGGTCTTCTGCTCCAGCCTTTTCTGCTCTACAAGACTCCGTCTCTCTAAATCTTGTAAATTGGTACACTTGTTTATATGTTTTAATGTTGCACTATTTTCATAGTCACTCTGTGTCCCATCCTCGTGTTTGTTGCCTAAAAAAAAGGAAATAATACATTTAAAATTGACACAAAAAAACAACAATTCATCTTTTCTATATAATAATATATCATTCATATATAATATGTTTAAGTTTTAATTTTTACTTTGTTACTTGGGAAATCATCCTCCTCCTGTAAGATCCCAGCTCCAGCACAAAGATTCTCCTGTATCCCTCCTCCAGCACACACATTTTTCAGTATCCCCTCCTGAGTCTCATCACTGTGCAATGCCACCCTCACTTCCACCATACATATTTCTTATAAAAATAATGTACATGTCTTACCCATGGGCACTGCTCACTGAGCAAGTAAGTGTGTATTAGGACACATGTCCGTCTTTTCTCTGTATTTTGCACACAGCTTATTTCCCAGTGTCCATCTTAAATGAAAAATGGCCTCCTCTCCTATACATGGAGATCTCTAGCCAGTTGCAACACAGCAGAGTATGCGAGATAACCAATCAGTTACCAGTCGGCAGGAAATGTTCCTTAACCCCCTAGTGCTCAGCCCCCATTGAAAGAGCATTAACCTTTTAAGCAGAACTTCACCCAAAAGGGGAAGTTCTGCTTTTCTGCTCCCCCCCCCCCATTCAACTTTTGGATACTCTTTTTTGGGTGGGGGGGTTGTAATACCTGGTTTTGACAGGTACCCGCTCCCACTCGGATTGTTTAGGCAGTCCTAGTGGAAATTCGTCTCACTCTCTCTGCCCACAGACTTCCGACACGTCACAGGGCTGCGCAACCATTCACACAGTGCAGCACGGCCCATGCACGACTGGCTTTGCAGTAAGCATGGCGGCACCAGGGAACCAAAGACTGGATAAGAACCTGCTCGGGTAAGGACAGTGCTGCATCCCTGGACACTGAAGAAACACTTTAAATTGTTACTAAACCCAGTACCCTGCATTCACTAGATCTGGTCTCCCACAGTGTCTGGTTAAAGCTTGTGTTTGGAGGTTTCATTCTACTCTGAGGCTGCAGGACCCCTGACCCTCTGTCTGGACAGTGCTGATTGGCCCTGCGCTAAAAAACTCTAGCAATACACACCAAACTGAGCATGTGCAGTGTCCCCAAGACTGTTTTATCAGAAGATGGATTGGGCACCCTTAGGTTCCACAGTGAGTATAACACGCATGCTTTACTGCATATACAGACTGATTTTATTGTTGTGGGTTTAGTAACACTTTAAACCATCTATCCCCAGCTTATGAGCTTTACTGCTCAGTGACCTGTTTGCAATGTAAGTGCATGATGCTCTCAGTGATATGTTCAAAGACCATGTGCAATAACCCTAGTGACTAGTATACAACTTAATTCCTCAGTGATCATAAGGCACTTAGCATCTATACCTCACTGCATATGTGATAACCCCTCAACGCTCAGTCCACCTCTCATGTACATTATCACTTCCATGCTCAGTCCCCAGCTTATATACATTTATCATTTATCACCCCAGTACCCTGCTTATGTGGGTTAACCGCTCTGTGCTTAGTGCCCAAAATAAATGTTTCAAACTTTCAGCATTTCATGTTCTGCTTCATCTTCTGCCTATGTCTTTCACTTATGTGTGCTAATACCTCTGCAACCAGTACTAAGCACATGCATTAACCCCTCAGCAGCCAGTCACTAGCAGATGCATAATCACCCCTCAGTGCCCTGTGCATATTTGTTAATGCCCAGCACCCAGTCTTTGGTGCATCTGCAATAGGCCTTGCCATTTATTCAATGTACAATGCCAAAAGATCAGTCTCACTTCCACTGCCCTTGGTCCAATAGTAATTTCAGCTCCAATGCCCATTTCCTCGTTAAAAATTCACTGGCAACAAGTCCTGCCCTCTCTCACATACTGTTCCTGCTTAACATGACGCAGGCCCTGCTAATAACCTACTTCAATTTTGGTGTCTCTTTTCCAAACTCCATTAACCCCAGCTCCACTGACATATTTCCCTCCTGTTTTGGTATCTCTCCCACCCTTGACACATCCCTATGACATCCAGTTTCCCAGAAAATGTTAGTTTAGGCCCACTTCCTAAACATGGATTTTGACTTCTCTCCGTCCTCTGTAAAACCCTATGGGTGAAAAGCTCAGAGCCCATGCTGCTACTTTACAGTTACTCAGTTTTAGAAATGGGTACAAATGCATTTTAGGGTGCATTTCCTGCTCCTGCCAGCCATCTGCATGGTTTTGACCATATTTTTTCTAGATTTTGTTGCAAACTATAAAAAGATTTGTAACTACCATTTGTAAGAAAACAGGCTAATGGTGTTGCCTGCCTGCCTCCCCACTTCTCTCCTGCACATATAACCCCTATGCCGCGTACACACGAAGGGACCATACCGCGGGATTATCCTCTGGACTGAAGTCCAGCGGATAATCCCCTCTTGTGTGGGCGCCGGCGGACTTTTTGGCGCCAAAGTCCGGCGGACCAAAGTTTTAAGTTTGGTTTTAAAATTATCCGCTGGACTTGGCAGTCCGGCGGACAATCCCGCCGTTAGTAGGCTAGTCCGCCGGACTTTTTAAATGAACGGACTTGCCGCTCATCGGCAAGTCCGTTCATTTAGCACGTGACTTTAGGTTACGTAGCTAGCGTAGGCAGTAAATGCTGCCGCGCTAGCTCCGTGACCTGGCATGGATTTAAAGGGACTCCCTACGCCGAAAAACGGCGTGGGGGTTCCCCCCAAATCCATGTCAGACCCTTATCCGAGCACGCAGCCTGGCCGGCCAGGAAAGGGGTGGGGACGAACGAGCGCCCCCCCCCCCCTCCTGAGCCGTACCAGGCCGCGTGCCCTCAACATGGGGGGTGCCCTGGGGAAAGGGGGGCCGTGCGGCCCCCCCACCCCAAAGCACCTTGTCCCCATGTTGATGAGGACAAGGGCCTCTTCCCGACAACCCTGGCCGTTGGTTGTCGGGGTCTGCGGGCGGGGGCCTCTTCCCGACAACCCTGGCCGTTGGTTGTCGGGGTCTGCGGGCGGGGGCTTATCGGAATCTGGGAGCCCCCTTTTATAAGGGGGCCCTCAGATCCCGGCCCCCGACCCTATGTGAATGAGTATGGGGTACGATGTACCCCTACCCATTCACCTAAGGTGTAAAATGTAAAGTAAAAAAACACCCACACTTTTGAAAAAATAGTTTATTGCACTGCTCGGGGGTCTTCTTCCATCTTGGGGGTCTTCTCGCCGGACTCCTCCGCCATTTACCAAGCTCTTTTACCGAGCGGAGAAGTCCGGCTACCTTCTTCGTCGTCGCCGCCGTCGTCTGGGGCTCTCGATCCGCCTTCGGGGGTCTTCCGGGGTCTCTTCTGTTCTTGCGGCGGTCGTCGTCTTCCGCGCCGCTGGCGCTGCCTTCTTCTTCTTGTTCTTGTTCTTCCGATGTTGACCCGTCGCTGTATCTGCCCGGAATGCCAGAGCCACGCTGCGCTGGGACTTATATAGGGACATGGGGACAGGGTCACATGCTCATGTCACATGGTGACCCCGCCCCCTTGTGATGTCACAGTCCCAGCATCCTCCGGGACTGTGATATCACAAGGGGGGGGGGGGGGGGGGGGGGTCACCATGTGACATGAGCATGTGACCCTGTCCCCATGTCCCTATATAAGTCCCAGCGCAGCGTGGCTCTGGCATTCCGGGCAGAGACAGCGACGGGTCAACATCGGAAGAACAAGAACAAGAAGAAGGCGGCGCCGGCGGCGCGGAAGACGACGACCGCCGCAAAAACAGAAGAGACCCTGGAAGACCCCCGAAGGCGGATCGAGACCCCCAGACGACGGCGGCGACGACAAAGAAGGTAGCCGGACTTCTCCGCTCGGTAAAAGAGCTTGGTAAATGGCGGAGGAGTCTGGCGAGAAGACCACCAAGACGGAAGAAGACCCCCGGAGCAGTGCAATAAACTATTTTTTCAAAAGTGTGGGTGTTTTTGTACTTTACATTTTACACCTTAGGTGAATGGGTAGGGGTACATCGTACCCCATACTCATTCACATAGGGTGGGGGGCCGGGATCTGAGGGCCCCCTTATAAAAGGGGGCTCCCAGATTCCGATAAGCCCCCGCCCGCAGACCCCGACAACCAACGGCCAGGGTTGTCGGGAAGAGGCCCTTGTCCTCATCAACATGGGGACAAGGTGCTTTGGGGTGGGGGGGGCCGCACGGCCCCCCTTTCCCCAGGGCACCCCCCATGTTGAGGGCACGCGGCCTGGTACGGCTCAGGAGGGGGGGGCGCTCGTTCGTCCCCACCCAGGCTGCGCGCTCGGATAAGGGTCTGACATGGATTTGGGGGGGAACCCCCACGCCGTTTTTCGGCGTAGGGAGTCCCTTTAAATCCATGCCAGGTTACGGAGCTAGCGTGGCGGCATTTACTGCCTACGCTAGCTACGTAACCTGAAGTTACGTTCTAAATGAACGGACTGCTCCGTGTGTGGGCAAGTCCGTTCATTTTCAAAAGTCCCGCGGACTTTGGCCGGCGGATTATCCGCCGGAGAAGTCCGTGCGTGTGTGGGCAAGTCCACACGCTCGGAAAGTCCGGCGGACCCAGCTGAAAAGTCAGGCGGATTGTCCGCTGGACTAGGTCCGCCGGCAAAAGTCCGCACGTGTGTACGCGGCACTATAGTTTCTTCCACACTCCTCTCCTACACATGTAAACTGCATTCTTACCTTGTGCTCTCCTCTCCTGCACATATTGCCCACTGGTATACCTTATACACTTCTTCCATGCACAAACTACCCACTGTTATACCTTTCACACTCCTCTCCTGCACATAATACCCACTGGTATACTTTCCACACTTCTTCCATGCAAACTACCCACTGGTATACTTCCCACACTGCTCTCCTGCACATACTACCCACTGGTATACTTCCCACACTCTTCTCCTGCACATACTACCCACTGGTATACTTCCCACACTCTTCTCCTGCACATACTACCCACTGGTATACTTCCCACACTCTTCTCCTGCACATACTACCCACTGGTATACTTCCCACACTTATTCCATGCAAACTACCCACTGTCATACCTTTGACACTCCTCTCTTGCACATACTACCCAATGGTATGCTTTTCACACTGCTCTTCTGCACAAACTACCCACTGGTATACCTTTCACACTCCTGTGTGCGAATCCAATGCGAGTTCAGCCATACAACTGTATAGCTGAATTCGCATTGCACAGACATCGCATGTAATCAGCACAGCCATGCGAATCACATGCAATGTCTGTGTTCGCATATGTGTGAACCCAGGCTCAGTCCTCATTCATACAAGTGTCATGGACTTGGAGGCAATAAATTCATTATTTTTTTATTTTTGGCAGGTTTTTTGCAACAGGCAAATCATTCTCTTCCTTGCACTTCCATTTCCACCTGGGCAAAGTCACTCATCACTACAATGTGACGATACCTGTGATGCTATATGGAGCCTACTGAAGGTATTGTAATGCTGAAGTCAACAAAACAGTAACTTTCCCTATTGAATTACAAAAACTAAAAAAAAATTGCGCTGATGTCCATTGCTGATAGCAATTATAACTTAGTTGCGATAAACATTGGTGGCTGTGGAAGTTCCACTGAATCACGTTTTTTTCCGAATTCTCCAATGGGAAAGATAATAATGGAAGGAAAGTTTGTTACAAGTGCTTGGCCTTTAACTGAAAAGGGGAGTCATTCCCCTAATGTGAAAGTGGTTGATAGGGCATTTTCTCTGTCAACATCCTTAATGAAGCCTTTATATATATATATATATATATATATATATATATATATAAATAAAAATATATAAATATATAAAAGGAGGCATGGATTTAAAAAAAAAAAAAAAGGATTTCCAATTATCAGACTAAGCCATTTTAGGGGTACTATACAAATGGATTTGAGCAATATTGACACTGGAGCGCAACTGTGCGCTTCACAATTTTGTATGCCAAAACAAAAAGTGGGATAATATATTCTCTATTATCTGGAGAAAGTTTCCTGACCCCCTTAATGAAGCAAAGCTGAGGCAGGGAATGTTAAGCCATACATTATGCAGTTTTAGAAAATTACTTGATTCCCATATCAATACAGTCACTGTTGATGGGGCAAATCGCTCCCACAGCTCTACTGTGTTCTGCCAGTGGGGAGTATTCCCCACTGGTAGAATACAATGATCACTGCTGGCGGCTATAGCCACATCATTAAAAACGGTCAGTACATGCTGTATTACATGCTATTCATACTTTACATTCCGTCACTATGGGATTAATTTTCTGTATTCTGCAAAAAACCTGATTGATCCTGCTGCTCTCTGATCTCCCCATTCTGTTCATGTCCCCAATTCAGCTAGGAATTTTGCAGCTGTGATGCCAACTCTGCACATGCTCAGTTTTTAGTGAGTTTCTAAGCTGAGCATTTCTTCCCTATCACATCTGAGCAGCGCATGTGACTAGAGTCATACATGTGGAAGTATACACAGTGGTAAATTAAATCCCACTCCCTCTCTCCTCCTCCTCTAACCAACTAAACACAATGGTGGAAAAAAATATGTAGATTGATAGAAGCTTCACCTCCCTTATTTTAAGACACAGGCTGGAGGGGCTGACACAGCCTGTGACTAGCAGAAATCCGCCCACACCATGTTATTGCCAATTCCCCACTGGTAGAATACAATGATCACGGCTGGCAGCTATAGCCACATCATCAACTACTTGCGGACCAGCCGCCGCAATTAGGCAGGTTGGCTCCGCTGTGTGAAATCACGTAGCTGTATGTGATCTTGTGAGGTCTGGATAGCGGGCGCGTGTGCCCGCCGCGAGCTCCGTGAGTCTGACCGCGGGTCCCGCGAATTTGATGTCCGCCGGGATACCCGTGATCGTCTCATGGAGAAGAAGAACAGGGAAATGCTGATGTAAACAAGCATTTCCCCGTTCTGCCTAGTGACACTGACACTGATCACCGCTCCCAGTAATCGGGAGCGGTGATCAGCGTCGTGTCACACATAGCCCACCCCCCCAGTTAGAATCACTCCAAGGACACACTTAACCCCTGCAGCGCCACCTAGTGTTAACCCCTTCACTGTCGGTCACATTTACACAGTAATGAGTGCATTGATCGCTGTATAAATGACAATGGTCCCAAACAGTGTCCAATCTGTCTGCCATAATGTCGCAGTCACATAAAAATCGCTGATCACCGCCATTGCTAGTAAAAAAAAAAATTGCTAATAAAAATGCCATAAAACTATCCCCTATTTTTAGACGCTATAACTTTTGCACAAACCAATCAAAACGCTTATTGCGATTTTTTTTACCAAAAATATGTAGAAGAATACATATCGACCTCAGCTGAGGGAAAAAATTAATTTTTAGATATTTTTGGGGGATATTTATTATAGCAAAAAGTAAAAAATATTGCTTTTTTTTTTCAAAACTCTTTTTTTGTTTAGAGCGCAAAAAATTAAAACCGCAGAGGTAATCAAATACCACCAAAAGAAAATTTTGGGGAAAAAAGACGTCAATTTTGTTTGGGAGCCACGTTCGCCGAATCGCAAAAGTGCTCTGGTCGGGAAGGGGGTAAATCCTCTCGGAGCTGAAGTGGTTAAAAATGGTCAGTATATGCTGTTTTACATGCTATTTATACTCGCTCAGTCACTATAGGATTCATTTTCTGTAACAAAAAAAAGCTGGTTAATCTTGCCGTTTATTGTCCCTCTTTCTGTCTGTGTTGCTGCTGTAGCCTGAGATTGTGTAGACCAGCCGTTGCAACATCCACTGAGCGTGCTGCAGTTTCAGTTCCCTTCTAAGCTAAACAGCTAAATACAATGGGGGGCAGGATATTATATGTTAATTGATGGAGGCATCACCTACACATATAAACAGACACAAGCTGGAGGGGCATGAAACAGGCTGTGACTGGCAGAACCTCCCCCTAAATAGCCCACAATGGTTTTTTTCACAAAAATAATAAAGATTTTAGTTAAAATACATATTTGTATGACAATTTAAAACCTTTGATATTAAAGTATGACCAAAGCTTTTTTGTCCATACTTCTCCTATAAATCACAGGAGTGCAGTTCCTTCTGCACTCCTGTGACCCGTGTTTAGACGGCATTCGGCTGAGGTCCCACCAGAAGCCTGGACTGGCACCTGGCTCAGCCTGTCAGCAATCTGCCGAGAGCCTAAGCCAGCCCCTCTCACAGCGCAGCACTCCAGGGGAGGAGAGAGCCGAGAGCTGTGACTGTCAGAGCCGAGGGGAGAACTGAGCGATCAAACGCCACACCGCAGAGCTGGCGGTGGACAGATGCAGCAAGGGATCGATGCTGCATCCACCTAGGTGAGTATAAAATGAATGTATTTATTTTTAAATCCCAAACTTCTCTAGTAATTATGTGTTTTTTTTTGCTGTATTTCAAAGGCTGTTTTTTTTTTTTTTTTTGAACATGTGACCGGCAACAGAGGACTAGAAGCTTCTCTTGCTGATGTTTCCCTGCCGATGGGCTGGGAAAGAACTGGGTCACATGACAGCTGCATATCAATTATGAAAAAGGTACTTAATGCTTTTTTTTTTATTATTAAAATAAATACAGTGCCATCATCAATATACATAAAGAGAAGGGATAACACACTGTTTTTGGGTCTGCTTTTGAAATGCTTGTATCACCTTATCCCCTTCTTAAAATAACTCAGGACATTAAACAGTGTGTGTTTAGTAACAGTTTAATGTCTTTAAAATGGTTGTAAAGGCTGAAGTTTTTGTTACCTTCATGAATTCTATGCATCAATCACAGGCAGTGAGCCAATGAAAAGAGATTGGGGGCAGGGCCAAACCTCATAGAGCAGGCCTCGGGAGCAAGCATATGCACCAGTGCCTCTCCCATAGCAAGCAGCTTGCTATTAGGAACACTGGTCAAGAAAAAGGAGCCAAACGCATTATATATATATATATATATAAAAATGTTTTAAACAAACATTTAACCACTTCAGCCCCGGACCAATTGGCAGCCAAAGGACCAGGCCCCTTTTTGCGATTCGGCACTGCGTCGCTTTAACTGACAATTGCGCGGTCGTGCGACGTGGCTCCAAAACAAAATTGGCGTCCTTTTTTTCCCACAAATAGAGCTTTCTTTTGGTGGTATTTGATCGCCCCTGCGGTTTTTATTTTTTGCGCTATAAACAAAAATAGAGCGACAATTTTGAAAACAATGCAATATTTTTTGCTTTTTGCTATAATAAATATCCCCAAAAAAATATATAAAAAAACATTTTTTTTTCCTCAGTTTAAGCTGATTCGTATTCTTCTACATATTTTTGGTAAAAAAAAAAAATCGCAATTAGCGATTATTGATTGGTTTGCGCAAAAGTTATAGCGTTTACAATATAGGGGATAGTTTTATAGCATTTTTATTAATATTTTTTTTTTTTTACTAGTAATGGCGGCGATCAGCGATTTTTATTGTGACTGCGACATTATGGCGGACACATCGGACATTTTTGACACCATTATCATTTATACAGCAATCAATGCTATTTAAATGCATTGATTCCTGTATAAATGACAGTTGTAGTGAAAGAGTTAACCACTAGGGGGAGGGGAGGGGTTATGGGCTCTGACGTGTGTGTGTTTTTTTACATTAGGGGCGGGGCTGACGTCTGACGTCATTGATCGGCTTTCCCGATGACCGGGAACAGCCAATCAATGACAGGCAGAGTAGGAAGCGCGGGGAGAGGTTTGTTTACACATACCTCTCCCCGTTCTTCAGCTCCGTGACCCGATCGCGGGACACCAGCGGCGATCGGGTCCGCTGGTCCCGCGGCCGGGGTCACGGCGCTCCCGACCGGTTTTGCCTGCCCGTGCCATTTTGCCGCAGTATATCTGCGTGAGGCGGTCGGGAAGCGGTTAATATCACTTTAAGGCAGTAATTTGTGGGAAATGTAAATCATAGCACAGTTGTGTCTTTTTTCCTTCAACCATGCGAGTTAAGGCTTCCATTGTCATCGAATAGCAGCATTACCACACACACATATGAAAAAGTATCCCGCTTTGTGATGCAGTGCAGCTGACACATTTTGGAACTGGAAAACAAAAGTTGAAGACACCAAGATACATTTGCAAAAACTTTTTATTATCTGCCATAATGTAAAAAGTATGAGCCAAACAAGTTTTCATATATATTTCAGGTCCTAATAAACAAGCAAAAGGGGAGTGGAAGAGTGCCCCATCCCTGACTGGGATAGATAATCTGATGCATTATGAAAGGCATAGGTCTGGTAAGAAGAAGGGGTGGGGGGTGGCGTGGAGGAGCTGTGGTTTAGGGTAGGAAGAAAAGGGGACCTGGAGATTTAGAAGTAGGTGGGTATGTACCAGGGGCTGGACCTGGAGGAACAGTTGTTGAATATAAAGCAGCCGGAACGGTTGGAAAACAAGGTGGTGGAAGACCACTGCGTTTAGTGGAACTGCAGGCCAGGAGATATGCATATCATAAATAACATTCTTGGCCTGCATTTCATGTTCCCCATGAGGTCTTCCAGCTGTGGCAGAATGTAGCCCTCCCATCTCTGCCAGTGTGCTTTTCTGCTGGACACACTTCAGTAAGCAGCTGTAAGATGCGATCCTCGCACTGTGGGTTATCTCTCTCCTTCTCCCGCCATCCACGTCCATGCCCAAAGGTGCCTTGATACGATGAACACTTCTCTGCCGCTGTACCCTAGAGAAACAGAAACTTTTATATAGACAACATGTACAAGATGGATAAATTAGGAAGAGGATAGCTAGCTAGCTAGCTAGATAGATACCCGCTAAATAAACAGATCAAGGCTCGCAGACTGCTCTGATAGTGCTGGTGTGGCTGGATGGTGGAATTACAAGAAATAGATGGGTTTGAGGGGCCCAGCCTCACTCTCTGCCGCCTGATCCTCCCTCTCCTCCACAAACCAGTTGGATGTGGTCCTACATTCTGTTTTTGCTTCTTTCGGTCTCCAATGTTGTAGATGAAGTTGTACTTGACTGTTTTTGGATGTAAACAGGCGCACATCCATTACATCTAACCGCCCATAGACCTAATTTTCTTTTACAGAAACAGTACTAAAGTGCTTAAAAAAATGTAACAACTTTACTTACTCTCTAGACTCCACTGTCCTTCATTGGAAGGCTAGCTCCCCGGCATATGGAAGAGGTTTTAGGCCACATGCTGGGGCTCCACTTCTGGCTGCCTCCTTCTCTAAGGTTATTTTGTGGTGTAACCCGTCACTGAGTGATTTCCATCGAAAGCAGAGTATGTTCTGAGGAAAAAAATAAATAAAATTAAATACTCCATATACACTGTAAAGTATACATGGATACGTGAATCATGCAGAGATATAGACTTACCCCTATTCTCCTTCTAACATCTACCAAGTGCATCCCAGTTAGATGTCAGCGATTGTGATATATCCCGCCATGCTGGATATACATCTTACGTAGAAAGTGTCTGGATGCAGCTTCACTGAGACTGGGACACATCCTTTGCCATAATGGAGCACACACTGAAGTACACAGCAGATACAAACACTGGAATGCACATCGTGAGGTATGGAAAAAGGAGGGAAATCCACTGGTTACTTCCTGCACAGACAGGAAATCCTGGATTGTCATTCTACTTTATTACAATCTATTCACAAGCGTACATGTGTTCACATGTGCAAATTATGCTTGAAAGCTCCTCTCCAAACGCAGCTTTAGTCTTTTATTTTTTTAATGACTGTACTGACTACTCTTGACATACGGATCTAAATGCCTAATGTGCATGGCCACATAGGCTAACATAGCTGATTTACAGGTAAAAAAATAAATGCTGAATGCCTATAAAAAAAGCATCATTTAAGTCTGTGTTCAAAAAAATGCTCAAGTTAAAGTGGATGTAAACCCCATTCATGAAATCTGACCTGGGCACATCTGTACTGTTTACTTGTCTCTCTCCAAAGTACTAAGTGCCATTGCTTTCTGCTGCTCTTTCCTCTGTTATCAGCATAACTTCTGACAAGCTCTCCAACACAGGAGATAAAAGCAGCTGGAAATTTGTGTGGGGGAGGGTGATTAGAGGGATATAAGCAGAGAGCTTGTCTATTCACAGCACAGCTCTGCATGTTTCTTCGATCATCTGCCTATGTGGAGTGGGGGTGTGTGCCTTTCCTCCAATCAGATCACCCACAGTGTATGCCCAGACTCCCCTCCCACTACTGAAACAGGAAGAAACATTTGTAACAAGATGTGCACTTTCTAAAGAATATAGAAAGGGAAAGAATGCACATTCACACGTAAAATTTATGTAGGGAGATTTGTTTCATCTCTGTGTATCATCTGAGGCCATTGACTTTAAGGAGTGCTACTATTAAAGTTAATAGAGGCGGCTGATAATGCAAAGCCTCCAGAAAAGCGATATGCTGCTTAAAGTGATAGTAAAC